>LPNX010689212.1:98005-288058 GCA_001517045.1 Pseudotsuga menziesii | reverse complement strand
TGTAAGGACAGTCGGCGGTGGAATGGTCTCCTCGTTCCTGGCAGATGTCACAAAACGCTTTTGTCTGTACAAAACGGACATCTTGTCGACTGAATTGTTGTCGACAGTTATCCTTTGTATGTCCGGTTGTTGAACAGCTAGTACAGCAGATGTCTTGGTTCTTAAGTGTGAGCTCCTTCAAGGACTTCTGCATATTCTCCAGCTGTTCTTCCAAGCGGTGGTCGGTCGGGCAGGCAAGTATGTCTTCATCCATCTCAACCTGCAAATCTTTTGTCAACGCATCCTCGTACGACTTGAAGGTCTCCAGACTGATGTGTCGGTGAACTTTCTGTGAAAGTCCTGCAAGGAACCATTGAATGAGTAATTGTTCGTCGATTACATAGTCCAACTGACTCAACAGATCCTTCCATCTTTTATCATAATCGCGGACTGTTTCTCCTGGCTTCTGTTGGGTCGTCTTCAGCTTCTTGGCTGCCAGGTGTTTAGCATCGGGAGTCTTGAAGAAGGATAGGAATTGCGTCTTTATCTCTGACTTTGTTGCTCTAGGTTGCCTTTCAGTAAATGTCATATACCATGTGAGAGCTCTTTTCCGAAGGGCTCCTGCGAACTGGGCTATCTGGCGGTCTTCTTCTGTTACTTTATTAGCCTCCCATATCGATTCGTAGACAAACCAGTGTCGTCTGGGGTCTTCGTCACCCTCATAAAGGGGAATCTGAGCAGATCCGTGACCCATGTCGGAGTCACTGTCACTACTCTCTGATGATGTCGGAGGTGGAGGTGGGGGAGGGGGTGGGGGAGGTGGTGTTGTAAGGGGTGGGGTTGTTGAATCGGACGAATCTGTCGGGGTGACGATGGGGTTTTGGTCGACGGAACTTGTGCTCCCGTCGGGTGTCAACTCGTTCTCGTCGAAGAGCGGATTGTTGATAATTTGTCTTCTTAATGACCCACTGTCACTTTGCGTGCTCAAGTCTGATTCTTATGTATCTTCTGAAGTTGTGTGTGGCAGGGGGGGTGCTCCTTCATGTGTCGGCAGGAGCAAGTGGATACTACGAAAGGAAGGTGCCGTTTGAAAGGTCGCCCAGTTGCCTTCGATCGGTCGATGTATGACGAGATGTCGACCCAGGTATGGTTCATCGCCTAGTCGGCTCCAGAGTGTAATGTCACCAGCTCTTAGTCGAAGGTCATCTTCAATAATAGTTTGTATTCTGGTACGCGGACTTACTGTGGAAAGGGTTACTCCTTCGTCGGGAACAATTAGTTGGAGAGCTTCTGGCTACTCTATCCCCATTTCATCATCTTCAGGGGACGCCGCTTCTTCTTCTTCGCCTTCTCTGCGTCGGTCATGCCCCGACTCTAGCGGTACTTCATCATGGTCGGTCTCCCTAGGGTTTTGCTGCAGCTCTGCGGCCCTTTCTCGTCTGGCTTCCCTTTTCTTCTGTCTTTCATCCCTTTCGATTCTCTTAATGTCCGACATACTCTAGTACAATACTATGCCTTCAGTTCCTCTTCGGTCGATTATGCATTACTGGTGACGACGACTCTAGTCGACTAGGATCCACTATGCTCTAGGTCCGACACACGACCAGCTACCCCCCCATGGCCTACCCGACGCTTTTTAGAAAGCTCGGATGGTGTCTACTTACTCAGGAAGTATTCCCACTCCCTTTCAGCAATGAATTTTTCCCACTGCTTCTGCTTCTCCGCCCAGTTAGTGTTTGAGGGTGGTTCACGTAATAGAGGTCAAGGTTCAACAATGTGCCCTGCTCCTTTCTCGATTAGAAACTTGAACAGTAAAGCCGGTAAGGAACACAAGAATTGATCAGTAAGTTCTGTGAAAAATTTCTGTCGGACGGTTTCCACAGAGGTCCTGTCTTCGACTGCTTGTTCCTCACAGAAGTCGTCGGCTATCTTTTCGAACCACTCCGAGAGATTTGTACGTCCTCCTCGGATCAGTTTCTGGAGTAACTGTGCTTCTTTAGTCTTGTCCGGCTTTCTCATCCAAAAGCTGCTTCAGTAGATGGGGCACGGATTCGACAAATTTTTCGTGAGTTTCAGTGAAAAATCTGGCTTTTGCTTCTGCGACTGTCAATCTGTTCCTTCTTGCGTAATTTTGTAGATAGTTAGCAATTTTTCGCTCCCACCAGTCCTTGATCTCCTACTCTGGTATCATATGTGAGCATATATTCCAGTTATGTACTACCGGCAACGGAACCAATGTTGTAATCTCACAGATCACATAAGGTTACCAATAATACATACAAAAATACATAGAATATTCACAGATACAAGAGACAAGAACTGATAAGATGAACAGATTATATTATTCTCAATAGATCATACAAAGCCAAGAACTGAACTACTTTCTTGAGTGGCTCAACAGCCTAATTACAGGTTACAGACAGTTACAATCATAACTACCTGTCGGTTCACCGAACCGACACGACTATTAGTTAACAGACTAACTATTGTGTTTACTCAGCCGACCAACGTAGTCGGTCTCTCGACTTAGTCGGCTGATCGACTAAGTCGGTCTTCGTTCAAGTCGACTTATGTCGACTTGCTCCTTCTACAAATCGCATCCTTCGTCTCTGATTCTCCCTCTCGTAACTTTCTACAGGAAGAATCATTTCCATCCCTCCGATCTGAAATGTCTTCAATATCCACCATCCACATGTAAAGGGGGTGTTATATTTTGCAAATATTAAAGGCAATTTATTCCATCCATGTTCGATGAGCGGACACACTACCAGCCGTGGATCTTTCCTCGGCTCAATCTATGTCATCGAAACTGGCCTCTATTTAACCCATTTCGTGGATTATGGAACTAGAATCTTCATGAGCGCTTTGATTTAGCAGAATTAACCCTCTTCGTTGATCTATACCTTGGTCGATATCAACCCTTGAAATATGTAGTAATTTTAACATGTTCCGTAAAAATAAAAAAGTGACTTGGACTGTGCATTTCTTGTTTGCGAAACCCACTATATCCATTGATCTGGATCGACATTGCTGAAATACTATCTCCTTTCCCATGGCTTTGGTCGATCTGCATATACTCTTTCTTATGCAATTTACGACATGCTTTCCCTGTCTTCACATATTTTCAAGGCTTAAAATTTCAAGTCTTGTTTACCATCTTGCAGCCTAGGCTTTAGAGACGACCTGAGGGGAATTTTACTGAAATTTTTGGTATTCTCCAAGGTCGATCACTCCAAATTTTGGCATACCTTATCCCTCCAATCATTTAGTGCAAAAAAAACAGTGTTAACAAGTGGATCCATCTAGGGATGCTATCATCCCTGTGAGGTAGCAAAGAACAATGTAGACCATGTGCCAAATCCATTGGGTGACTCCCTAGACCTTGCTACAAATCTTCAGCATGCTCCAAAAACCAAATATGAACCAACGATGAAACCAAACTGGAAAATTTGAACTGACACTAAAGCTACTTTAAAATGGATGCTCATCATGTCAAGCTTATTCATCTCTACCTACCTACCCTACCTACTGAACCTCAACGCCCATTCAATTAACTTCTAAATTCCAGTGAAGCTAGCCAAGCAAATGGTCCCATAAACCTACCTTCTCTTCATGCCGAATCAAAAATAGAACTGAAATAACTGGTGGCACAAGGTTATAATAAAGAAATTGATCTTTACAATAAAGATATAACCAGTCATTACCATTTCCCAACCTCTCCATGTACTCTAACCAGATCATAAAACACCCGAAGGCCTCCAAATGATTCCACCATTTGTTTGTCACAACAAAAATATTCCAACAGCCACTCTTCCAACACCTTGCCAAAATGTCACTCAAGAAAACCACGCAAGGAGAGCCCTGGATCACTCGCAATCGCGTCATCGACCTTTATCCGTAAAATATCAGAATTTAAAACCTGATCCTTTATAAGTTTTTTGAAGAAAATAGCATTGTGTTCTTCGATAGAATTGGGAAAACCAATTTATGAATCTAAAACACATAAAGAAGTGTCCCATCCGGAATCCTCCTCAACTTCTTGGTGACCTTCCTAGATGAAAAGTATTTCCATATAATCAATGACAGGATCATAAAAAACGCGACAGCCTCCAAATAATTGTGTCGTATGATTATCTTGAGAAAACTGCTCGGGAAGTAACCCCCCTTGCCCATAGTCGGATTGGTTTCCAAAGGAACCATGCACAGAGTTCTTATGACAATTCTAAAATGAGGCATCATGACTCTCGCTCCAACTTTCTGAATTTAGAACTCCATCCTTCAGACATGCTTCAGCAAACACACAATCATTCTCTTCAATAGGATCAAGCAAACAAAACACTTCCCCCTCACACAAAGTTTTTGAATTTGAAAAATATGGTGAAGCGTTTATTTTAGAACCCTCGCTTCCTTCCCTATTAGTTCTTGGACTTATAAAATCCACGCCTGTTTTCTTAGGCCCAGTGTCCAAGTATTTAGCATCATATTCATCATATATATAGGTGGGATAAAATATTCTTTGAAATCACCATGGACATAACTCGCAATAGGTCGGTCGTAGTCTTCAGAAAACAAGCTAGTATAACCGCATACCTTTTCATCAATATGTCGATCCTCTTTATGTTTACTGAAAAAGGAGATGGGTTTCCAAGAGAGTGTTTCTTTCATCTCATGCAGCTCAACCAGATCTGATTCTTTGCCAATCCTATCATTACATCTATGGTCTAGGAACCTCTTTGACATCCTGATATTCTCTTCGACATCCAATGAATCAACAAACATGCGCTACAGTGTGACTAATTTTCTCTCCAAAAGAAATAAAGACAATTCGGGAGGGAAGACAGATGCATAATGCAACTTGGTAGCACCTTCTTATGGTTTAATTTCCTTTGGAATACTATAATAAAAGCTTGCAAACCTCCTGTTGAAACTTGACATAGTTTCACCTTCATGTTTTTTCATAGAATAAAACTCTGAGAGTATTTGGTCCAAGGATCTTCTTTCACCCCAAAATCCTAAAAACTGCATGACAGAACTCTCCACATGTAGTGATGGATCTAGGTTTCAATTCTCTAAACCATTTCTTAACATTTCCTTGAAAATATTGGGAAAAATATCTCATACAAACATCATCATGCTCTATCTCGAAGAGGCCAAGGAAATATTCGAAGGCTTGCAAATGTTTTTTAGCTGTAAGGTCGTCAGATTCTTTGTCAAACTTAGAAAGGTATTTGTAGTGTTTTGTAGGAAATTCATGAAGAATATGAGGCAGGCACAGAGGCATATACCAGTTTTTGGTATTGGCTGAAACAGATCCATGTGGATAGGATATGACCTCGAGCAAGGCATCGTGAGGTTCACTAGACTGCTCTTTAGCGTCAGGGACTTTAGGAAAATGGTCTTGATCAAGAGCAAATGTACATGATGAAGAGATAATTTCAGTTTGTAAGGAAGGATATACAGGGGTGAATTCAAGGCTTTGTTTGGAGTGAAATAAGCCATTAAATATTATTATGATAAAATCAAGAAAGGATAGGGAAATATTTACAATAAAAGCTAAGATGTCTAGAAGAAAGATGGATCTGAAGTACCTTATCTTTTCGTCGATCCTTCCCATGTCTTTATAGCAATTTCACTTCGCTAGTGGAGTCTACTAATCTCCTTTGGAAACTTTCACCTTCTGGATCATGGCACTAGTGGAGTCGTTGAAGCATTTGAACCACGGACTCTTGGGAAAGCAGAGTCACTGGGTGAAGGATCTACCATCTTCTTGACATCTGACTGTAGTTCACCATCAAGTGTCGGATTTACAGCTCTATCATCCATAGTTTGGGAGGATATAAAATCCCTCCCCCCTCATATCATTCCTTTCGACCGCTGATCACCCCCGTGGAGTCACCTTCTAGAATATTTAAGTGGAGTCGACAACCTTTCCTATGCAGGAGTTCCTGTTTTCCCGCAGAAACCTTTTACCTTTAGAATACTTGTCATTCTTCCCAGGGATGATTTTCAATTTTGTCCCCGGCAACGGTTCCAGTTTGTAAGCACTCAGAATCGCACCCAAGTTTGCAGAAAGGAAGATCCTGAGGTAACAGCAAAACCACTTTAGGAAAGGGAGCTGGCTTCTCCGTTTCTAGAGAAGGATCTCTCAAAAATATGTAACAGGGTCAGATATATTGTCACAAAATGAAGTTTAGATATTGGTGGTTGAAATAGGGTAGGGATATATTGGGCTATGGAGTCACAAATACCAAGAAACATAGAGCAGCTTGCATGGGGAATGTTCGCAAGATCAAGGTAGTACTTCGGTCACGATCGATATGTCTTGGGTCTGGTGGAAAGGGAAGAACGATGATAATCCATCAATACAGAGCACTGAAAAGATGAATTCTACATAAAATTTGGAAGAAACATTTGTTGAATGTATAAAACAATGGGCAGGGCATAAAAGTATGAATTCCTAACCATTATACACTATTTAAAGACATGTAGAAAACATAGTGGAAATAATAATAGGAAAAACATACACATAAAGAAAGAAGATTACAGACTGTAACTAAGAAGTATGCATGAATTCTTGCATTCCAAAATAGGCACTCAGCTCTGTAACTTGTATTAAAACCAATCAAATTTACATAAGAACAAAAATATTTACGAGTTCCAACCCTTTCTCTCTATGCAGAGAGTATATTTATATTTTTCCTGGCCCCCACAACTAACCTCGAAACAGGACCAAAAACCAGTTACAAATCATAATCAAACTTCTAACAAACTAAGACGTGGCCTATCCACCATGATTGATACACACAAAACAAACAACTATGGGGTGACGCGCATGCTACCTTAAGTGGTAATGCAATGTCTTCAGTTTTAGGCTTGCTTGTCTTTGAAAAATGTCGACTCGGGACACCTTTGGAGATTTTATGCTGGCTCGGCCTGAGTTGTTTCTCTTTTTGTTGGGAATGTAGCACGTCTCTTTCTTTCTAAACTCTTTGTGTTTATTCTATGTTCGATGAATTGTCATGCTCGCATTCACAGCTGGCATGAAGGTTTATGTTCCTTCTGTGTTCAACTCTTTGCCTAGCCCCTTGGTTTCCTGGTAACACTGTTATAAGCGAGGGCTTGGGGAAGTACCACACTATTTTTTTACAATGACACATCTTTAAGGAGGCTTGTCATTCTTGTGCTTCTCTTCTCCTAGGAGGAGGGTATTCCTACAAGTAATACGGCATGGCACTTCCTTGGATTCATCTGTTGAGTAGAATAGTTTCCATTGATGTCAACACTATTAACGAAAGTCAAAGATGTGGCGGAAGGATGAAACCAGTAGAATAACAAAAGAATAACCTTGTTTCAAGATGCGGGTTGAATAACAAACAAATAACCCTGTAGCAAGTTGAATGACTGAGATCGATCATCCAAGTAAATCGACGGCTCACAATGTTCTTGCTGAATGAACTAGTGTATAAGTTAAACATGTGTGAAGTGATAAAGTTTCGCGAAGGATTAAGATTGGACAGTAGAGGTTAGTCCCACCCTAGATCCAATGGTTGAGGATCAGTTCCGCAAAAGATAGGTGAAAAAATGAAGTTTCGAAACAATCAAGATCGGATGGCTTCTATTATTCCTACACTAGATCCGAAGATTAAGGATTAATGCTGACAGTTAGGCGAAAAAGCCAAAGTTCCACAAAAGATCAAGATCGGACGGCTGAGATTAGTTCCACTAATAGAGATCGATGGTGCGGAAGAAAAAATGCGGAAAGGGAATTGCGGAAGTAACGTTTAATATTTTATCAACCCGCAATCCGAAAGATCGAAGGTCAGGAAAGACTCCACAAGAGATAGACAGTGTGAAAGAAAGATAGCGGAAAGAAAATTGCAGAAGCATTTTCAAGAAATTTGGAAAACCCGCAATCTGCAATCTGCATCTAATATAAAGATCAATGGTCATGAAGACATCCACTTAAATATCGATGGTACATAATGATTGGTGTGGAAGGGTTAGTGTGGAAGGCATAGATTGCAAAATCAATGTTGGAGTGTTTTCTAAAACCCACATCCTGCAATCTAGAGATCGATGCTCATGGAGAAAGCCGATGAAGATCAATGGTGGGGAATCGTTGAAGCATAAAATTGGTGTGGAAATACGATTTAAAAAGGGAAATATATAGATTAGTTCAACGGTCCAGAGAGATTCAGACATGAGATCAACTTTCTGGATTGTATCTGGAGAAGAAGATTACGGAAGCACCAGAAAATGATAAACAGGGCTGCAAAAATGGATTCTGAGCTGTGGGAAGAAAGAAACGATGCCTTTGCTGAAACTTGATGACGAAATGATGCGACGGTTGCATGAGTGGATGATGAATAGTTGTGACTATAAGTAAACAGTCACGATCCAAAATGAAAGATCGTAGCTATGGAGAGATGTGTTAATAGGAGATAGGCAAAGGTTATTTATTGAATGAATGAGTAAAGAATTAGGTGTCATTGTTAGGGAGCTTGACATAGTCCAAAGTGGTCAGTTTACAAGTGTTCCAAGAGACTGATAAAATCAATACAGGGTGGCAAGGTTATGCTAGGGCAGGCCATAGGTCTACAGGGGGTCAAAGCCTCCTTCCAATCGTAGCTGGAGAACAGGGTGTCATAGCATCCTTGTCTGTTGAAGTAGGTAGAAAAACATAGGGGTGTTGTAACATCCCTATCTGTACTTGCAGGAGAAATGTGGGAGAAACCTACGGTGTGTTTACATCCTTTCTCTAGTAGTAGATATATAATTTTGTAAAATTCATCTTATTAATGAGTTTGTGTTGGTGATTTTCTCTTTAAGGTTTCCATGATAAAATTTGTGTCTTGATTGTTGATTTTTTGTATATTTTAAGGTAAATGGACAATACTGATTCACCCCCCCTCTCAGTATTGTCGAATAAACCGTACAATTGGTATTAGAGCAGGTTCCTTCACAACAGCTTAACCACTGGAAGGAAGATCCCATCCAAAAATCAAAATGGATCAACAAGAAGGATTGGCCACTGACAAACCTCCACTATTTACTGGAGAAAATTATGCTTACTGGAGTGTAAGAATGAGGTGCCATCTGATGTCCCTAGGATGGAAGGTTTGGGAAGCAACATAAAAGGATCTTAAAATAGGAAACCAATACCCTACGAACACAGTTGAACTAGGTGAATATGAAGGTAATTCCAAATCCCTAAACGCAATCTTAAGTGGTTTAACAAACTCGGTATTTACTAAATTTATGCAATGCACATCTGCCAAACAAACTTGGGACAAGTTGAAAATTATCTATGAATGAGAATCTAAGGTCAAAGAATCCAAACTTAAAACATATAAAGGTCAATTTAAAAGTCTTAAAATGAAAGAAGAAGAGAATATTGGTGAATACCTTCTTCGTGTAGATGAAGTTGTTAATGCGAATAGAGGGATCGGAGGAAAATTAAAAGAAAAGGAAGTGGTAAGCAAGGTACTAAGAACGATACGCCCGCGGGGGTGTAGACTAACTGGCAAGTGCCGTGTAAATGAAGGAATGTTGTAAAGGAGGTCTTAAGTTCAAATCTCACCCCGACTTATCTGTGCCCCATGCTTGCGGGTTGTGTGGATGCACCTGGGGTTATAGTGGCAGCCGACGGGAATGGAACCCGTGTCACACGAGTACCAGAAGCGCCCAGTTACCGATTCCCCTAGTACAAAAAAAAAGGTACTAAGAACATTACCAATGAAATATGACCCAAAGGTATCCACCTTAGAAGAACGATATGATCTTAAAAAGGTAACAATGGATTAGTTACATGGAATTTTCACTGCGTATGAGATGAGAACGGGACAAAATGGATCTTCAAGAAAAGAAGCAACTTTTAAAGGCTCCTTAAAAAATCAATCAGAAAACCCAAATGATGAGGAAGATATTTTCATTAATAAACTTGAGAGAGGGACTGGAAAAAACAAGGGGAAGTTACCTTTAGAGTGTTTTAATTGTGGAAGGATTGGGCATTTTTTCTCTAAATGCACCTACACTAAACAAGATGAGAATGAAGATAAGGAAACTTCGAAGTTCAGAAAGGGTAAACCAAGAAACAAGAAAAAACCCTATGGGAAAAAGAAAATTGTTTACACCATGGAAGATAGTGAATATTCAGATGGAAGTGAAGTTGAAGAAACTGAAGTTTTATTTATTGGCCTAGATACTCAAGTCTCAAATAGTGACTCAGATGTAGAAGGAGAATTAGACCTAAGAGTTGAACTTGTTAGCGCCCTTGAAGAACTTGAGAAATGTAGGAAAAAGAACAGAAATTCAAATATTATCATCAGTCAGTTGGAAGCTCAACTTCTAGATGCCAAAAAGTTTGAGGAGGACCTAAACCTATAGCTCAAAAGAAGAATACAGGAGTCTGAAAAGCTTGCAGAAGAAATCATGCAATCCAAGAGAAATCTTGATGAAGGATCTATCAAATCAAAGTTTGAGAATAGCTTAAGGATTCTAGATGGCATTCTTAGTAGGAAAATACCATCAAGTGATAGGTCTAGTTTGGGGTCTGTTAAAGAGAAGAAGCCAGAGAGTTTTCCAGTCACCAATCAAGAAGGAAGAAAAGCTATGCTGAAGTACTAAAGACTCCAGCTAAAAAGGAAGGAAGCAAGAAAGTAGGCTTAATTTCTAAAGATAAAAATAGAAATAATATAGCACCCAAGAGACCAAATAGATATCTACAGATCCTTTTAGGTCCCTTATATTCTTGTAATAATTTTGGTCATAAAGCCTTAAATTGCAGAACTGAAAGAAAGGTTTCTCAATACAAGAAGAAGTCATCAAGTAATAAGTTGAAGGGAAATAAGAATCTTTTTACACTACTCCAAAAATATGACATAGAATGTTATAAGTGTAATAACCATGGACATATGGCAAGAGATTGTAAACTGAAGACTCCTACAAGGAATACTGTTGCAAACAAATCTCAGAACATCAAACAAAAGAAGTATTGGAGAGAAAAGGAAGAAAAGGAAAGTTCCATGATTTCTTTATGTGCAATTGAAAGCCAAACATTATGGCACTTAGATAGTGGTTTTTCAAAACATATGACCGATGACCCAAGCAAATTCATAACACTAATAGATAATAAGGGAAAAGTCACTTTTGGAGACAATATGTCCTCCAAAATAATTGGCAAAGGAACAGTTGTTGTCAACAATAAGATCAAAGCATAAAATGTTTTTCTAGTTGAAAACCTCAAGCCTAATCTTCTCAGTGTAAGTCAATCATGCGACCAAGGACACATTTGTATCTTTGACTCAGAAAAATGTGAAACCAAGATTAAGGAATCAGGAAAGGTCGTTGGCATTGCTATGAGAAATACAAACAATGTATACATTTTGGAAAATGAAAACCAATGCTACTTAAGTATGGTAGATGAAAGTTGGTTATGGCACAGAAGGTTGGGACATTTAGCGTTTGACAATCTTGCCAAAATAAGCATGAAGGAAGCTATAAGAGATCTACCTGAAATTGTAGTTCCTCTAAACTCTGTGTGTAAACATTGTCAACATGGGATGCAAACCAGATCTAGTTTTAAAATAAAAGAACATATGACCTCCACACCCTCTAGAAATTATACACACAGACCTTTGTGGGCGAACCATAAAGAAAGTATGCAAGGAGATCGCTATTTCATGTTGCTCATTGATGATTACAAAAGGATGACCTGGGTGGCATTCATCAAAGAAAAATCAGAATCCTTCAAAAAATTTAAAATCTTCAAGGCAATGGATGAAAATGAGTCAGGTATGAAAATCAAGTGTATTAGATCAAATAATGGGGGGGGATTTTCTTCCAATGAATTCAATGAGTTCTGTGAAAGGCATGGAATTAAGAGACAATTTTCATTTGCAAAAACTCCTCAGCAGAATGGGGTTGTTGAAAGGAAAAGCAGAATAGTCCAAGAAGCTGCCAAAACAATGCTTAATGAAGAAAAACTATCAGATTCATATATATACACAGTTGTCTACATACTTAACAGAGGGAAACTTAGAGTGAATAAGGATAAGACCCCATACAAACTATGGTATGGAAGACCAGACTCAGTAAAATATTTTAAAGTATTTGGCAGTAACTGTTGTATCAAAAGAGACTAAGATGACCTTGGAAATTTTGACTCTAGGACTGATGAAGGAATCTTTATAGGATATTCATCCACCAAAAAGGAATATATGTGTTTCAATAAAAGGTTACATAACTTTGTAGAAAGTGTTGATGTGAAAGTAGATGATAGAAAATGAAGGAAAGAAAAATCCTGACAGTATTGAAAACACATGTGATGATGAGATAAAAGGCTTGCAAAAGGACGATAGCATTCATAACGAAGAAGAAGACAAAGAGAAGGAAGATGAAGAATAATTCCCTAGACCTGACACTAAAACTCCATCTAGAAGGATACAAAAGGATCATCCGAAGTCACAAATCATGGGTGATAAAAATGATGCAGTCAAAACAAGAAGACAACTACCAGGTGTTGAACAGACCCTACTCTCAATAGTAGAACCCAAGAAATTTATAGAAGCCAGCAAAAGTGATAAATGGGTCAAAGCCATGAATGAAGAACTAGATCATATTGATGAAAATGAGACCTAGGAACTTGTCCCAAGACCTGAAGATAATAACATTGTAGGAACCGGATGGATTTTCAAAAACAAGTTCAATCAAGATGGACAAGTAATAAGAAACAAAGCAATATTGGTTTATAAGGGGTATGCCCAAGTGGAAGGTATTGATTTTGAAGAAAATTATGCTCCTGTAGCACGACTTGAAGCAATCGAAAAAAAATTTGCACTGTCATGCCATAAATATTTCAAAGTATATCAAATGGATGTCAAGTCTGCATTCTTGAATGGAAAACTAGAAGAAGAAGTGTATATTGAACAACCTGAAGGGTTTCTCTTGTCTGAAAACAAAGATTATGTCTGTAAATTGAAGAAGGCACTCTATGGTCTCAAATAAGCTCCAAGAGCGTGGTTTATAAGACTAGACAGTTCCTTGAAACAGTAAGGTTTTAAAAGAGGAGCCACTGAAAGTAATCTTAACCTAAATATCGAAGATAAAAATATGATCATTGTTGTTGTATATGTGGATGATATCATTTTTGGAAGCAATCTTCAAATCCTAAGTGTAGATTTTGCCCCTGAAATGAAGAAAGAATTCAAAATGTCAATGTTAGGTGAATTGACTTTCTTCTTGGGATTGCAAGTCTACCAAATAGACAAAGCAATTTTCATCTCTCAAACTAAGTACATCAAAGATATATTGAAAAAGTTTAAAATGGAAGATTCCATACCTGTTGGAACTCCTATGGTCACTGGTTGCAAGTTAAGTAAGGATGATGAATCTATGGAAGTAGATCATACCATGTTTAGATGCATGATTGGTAGTCTACTATATGTGACAGCCACAAGACCAGATGCGATGCAAGCTATTGGATTGGTGGCTAGATTCTAGTTAGCTCCCAAAGAAACACATGTAACAATAGTAAAAAGGATTTTAAAATATCTAAAAGGTACCATCGAGTATGTTTTATGGTATCCAAAAGGACAAGACTTTACCTTGAAGGCATTTACTAATGCATATTGGGTAGGAATGTTGATGATCAAAAAAGTACTAGTGGAGCAACATTCTTTCTGGGTAATTGTTTAGTATCATGGTCAAGTAAAAAACAATCCTCCATTTCACTCTCTACAACATAAGAAGAATATATTGTTGCTTCCTCATTTTGCACTCAGGTTATTTGGAAGAAACAAACCCTAGAAGATCTACTTGTAAAATATGAACATCCAATAGTGATCAACTATGAAAACACTAGTGCTATAAATATGTATAAAAATCCTATCATTCATTCTAAGACAAAACATATACCAATCAAGTATCATTATCTAAGAGAACATGTATCTCAAAAGGCTATCAAATTAGAATGCATTGACACAAAATAACAGATTGCTGAAATTTTCACCAAACCACTACCTAAGGAAGCCTTTGAGCATCTTAGACAAAAGATGAGAGTAATTCCTTTACAAAATCATTAAGAGGAGGAAGCGTAATGTTAGGGGGAGATATGATGATAGGGGGTGTTGTCAAATGGAGAGCTTCTTGGTCATTGATGTCAAAGGGGGGGAATGATTAAATATCTTGCCATCAATGCCAAAGGGGGAGGTTGTTGAGCAGAATAGTTGTCATTGATATCAACACTGTTAATGAAATTCAAAGATGTGGTGGCAGGCTGAAACCAGCAGAATAACAAAGGAATAGCCCTATTGTAGGATGTAGGTTGAATGACAAATGAATAACCCTGTAGCAAGTTGAACGACCGAAATCAATCATCCAAGTAAATCGACGGCTCATAATGTTCTTGTTGAATGAACTAGCACAGAAGTTAAACACATGTGAAGTGATAAAGTTCCACAAAGGATTAAGATTGGATGGCAAAGGTTAGTCCTGCCTTGGATTCAGCAGCTGAGGATTAGTTCCACAAAAGATAGGCAGAAGGATGAAGTTCTGAAAAAATCAATATCGAACAGCTTATATTAGTCCCACACTAGATCCGACGACTAAGGATTAATTCTGACAGTTAGGCAGAAAAGCCAAAGTTCCACAAAAAAGATCAATATTGGATGGCTGTGATTATTTCTGCTAATAGAGATCAACGGTGCGGAAGAAAAAATGTGAAAAGGGAATTGTGGAAGTAACGTTTAATATTTTATCAACACGCAATCTGGAAGATCGAAAGTCAGGAAAGACTCTGCAAGAGATCGATGGTGCAGAAGAAAGATTGCAGAAAGGAAATTGCGGAAACATTTTCAAGAAATTTGGAAAACCCACAATCTACATCTGATATAGAGATCAACAGTCAGGAAGACATCCACTTAAATATTGACAGTACGGAACAATTGTGCGGAAGGCATAGATTGCAAAATAAATGTTGAAGTCTTTTCTAAAACCCGCATCCCACAATCTAGAGATCGACGCTCATGGAGAATCTCGATGAAGATCAATGGTGGGGAATCATTGAAGCAGAAACTTGGTGCAGAAATACGATTTCAAAAGGGAAATCTATAGAGTAGATCAAAGATCCAGAGAGATTTAGACATGAGATCAACTGTCTGGATTGTATATGCAGAAGAATATTATGGAAGCACCAAAAAATGATAAACAGGGCTTCGGAAATGGATTCTGAGCTATGGGAAGAATGAAACAGTGCCTTTGCTGAAAGTTGACAATGAAATGATGCGACGGTTGCATGAGTAGATGATGAATAGTTGTGAATGTAAGTAAACAATCACGATCCAAAATGAAAGAGCACAGCTGTGGAGAGATGTGTTGATAGGTGATAGGTAAAGGGTATTTATTGAATGAATGAGTAAATAATTAGGTGTCATTGTTAGGGAGCTTGACAGATCCCAAAGTGGACAGTTTACAACTATTCCAAGAGACTGAGAAAATCAGTACAGGGTGGCAGGGTGGTGTTAGGGCAGGCTACAGGTCTGCAGGGGGTCGAAGCCTCCTTCCAGTCATAGTTGGATAACAGGGTGTTGTAGCATCCTTGTCTATTGAAGAAGTTAGAAAACCATAGGGGTGTTGTAGAATCCCTGTGTGTAGTTGCAGGAAAAACCTAGGGTGTGTTTAGATCATCTCTGCAGTAGCAGATAAACAATTTTGTAAAATTCATCTTATTAATGAGTTTGTGTTTGTGGTTTTCTCTTTGAGGTTTCTAGGATAAAATATGTGTCTTGATTGCTGATTTTTTGTATATTTTAAGGTAAAGGGACAATACCGATTCACCCCCCCCCCCCCACTCAGTATTGTGGGATAAACCAACATCATCATCACCCCAGATAAAGTTGGCAAGTGGAATTCACAAAGATGATGACGAAGGATTTTGACCTCCTCTCCCCCCATCTAAGCATTTGCTCCGATGGGTCGCCTCTAGTAATGGTCACCATGTGCTGAGATTATGGAGACAATGACCATTTATGGAGGTTTTGTAGGGATACCCATTGGACAGGAAATTCCAGGCACAGGTGTTATATTTTATTAGGACAACAATTCCCTCACTAGTCTCAGGAGGTCCATCTAATGTGATGAACATCCTTGCCTAGACCTCACTAGTGCCAGAAATCTCCTCTAATGTAATGAACGTCCTTACCCTAATGATTGGAGCTCCCTTAGCATGAAAACTTAGGAGCAATGAAACTTGGGAGTGATACTCACCAGGTAACAGAACACCTTGATAAACATGCTCCTCAAACAAGGTAGTCATTACAGACCTCCCGTAAGACTCTTAGTATTTTCAGCAGACTAACATTTAACCATATTAACCTCTCTTCAACGTTTCCTAGTCTATATCTTCAAATGACTCTAAAAGTGGTGTTTATAAAGATCTGGGAAGTCGAACTCGATGATGGCCCCGTTAGCACCCTCACACATGCCATCATTAAGTAGCATGATGACAGCACACATGGTCACATGGGTTTGGGATATGGTCCTTATGCTGAGATACCAGTCACACTGCCATTTCTGTCGTGGGGCCATACTGTCAGCTATGGAAGTGACTTCTGGCCTTAGTCCCTGTCATCTCTCATTTGGATCATGGCACATGGACTAGACATCCCGCATCCATCTACCCCTCCTAACGACAATATCAGAATATTCTTATTCACTGCACCTCCTGCTTCATCACTCTACTTCGTGTGATACCTATCTTCTGTCATTCAATCATTAGGATTCTTTTATGATTATCATACGCTTGATGCAGAAAACTTTTTTGGATTTTGGGCAGTGACCTGTGCGTGGAGCTGATTTTTTCAATCACAGATCCGCTCCAACAGCATATGGATATTTGATTTCCTGTCACTTTTTCCCTTTGCGTACTTACCCCAAAATATCACATTGATAGTGGCTCTTTGGAATGAGCATATCATACACAAAACCACATCCTTCATCTCCGATTCTTCCTCCTACAACTTTTGACGGGCATAATCATTTCTATCCCTCCGATCTGAAATGTCTTCAATCTCCACCATCCACATGTAACGGCCATGTTATATTTCACAAATCTTAAAGGCAATTTACTCCGTGCATGTTCGATTAGTGAAAACATTGTCAGCCGTGGATCTTTCCCTAGCTCAATCTATGTCGTTGAAATTGGCCTCTATTTAACCCATTTCGCAGATTAAGGAACTAGAATCTTCATGAGCACTTTGATTTAGCGCATTTAACCCTCTTCATTGATCTATCTCTTGGTCAATCTCAACCCTTGAAATATGTGGTCATTTTAACCTGTTCCACAAAAATACAAAAGTGACTTGGGCCATGCATGTCATATTTTCGAAACCCACTGTATCCGTTGATGTAGCTCACCTCCAGATCGCCATCATTGAAATACTATCTCCTTTCCTGTGGCTTTGGCAGATCTGTGTATACTCTTTCTTATGCAATTTAGGACTTGATTTCCTTGTCTTCACATCTTTTCAAGGCTTAAAATATCAAGTCCTTTTTACCATCTTGCAGCCTAGGATTTAGAGATGGGATGAGGGGAAGTTTACTGAAATTTCGATATTCTCCAAGGTTGATCACTGCAAATTTTGGCATACCTTATCCCTCCAATCATTTAGCGCAGAACAAAAATAGTGTTAACATCTTCCATTTCATTACTATAGCTAAATGTAGTACCAATTTGATGGAAGTGTATATTGCTACTGGTGCAAATGTATACTCATAATCAATGCCTTCTTTCTAGGAGAATCCACATACTACGAATATTGCCTTGTATTTTTCTATGCTGCTATCTATTGCATGTTTGATATTGTATATCGATTTGGAAGGCATTACATACTTTCCTTCTGGTATTGGGACCACCTCCCAGACATCATTCTTCATGATCGACTGGTACTCTTCAATCATGGCATACTTCCGAGCCTTGTTTTCCACTGCTTCATCATAGCTGGAAGGTTCTTTATTAATGATGTCACAAAGTAATTCCGTATAACTGGAGTGTGTACAAGTCCTCTTTCTTTCTCTGGAAGTCTCATCTGGAGAACCATATATTTTTGCATCTTGGATGATCTCTCGTGCCCAAGCTGGTATTCTCTTGTATGAGTTCTTCTCATGAGGTGGATCTACATGTATTTATGGTTCTATCATGTCATGGTATTCATGGTCTTCTTGGATCACTTCTTCCATAACTGTATCTCTGGTTCTGGTATCTTCGAGTTCTTTAATTTCTTTGGTGTGGAGTTGTCTTGATTTGTTGTAGGTTGAGTCTTCATCTAAAGTTACATCTCAGTTAGTCTCGATATTCTTGAATCCTGGGAAGTATATTTGGTATGCTTTTGATGTATTATTATATCCCATGAATATTCCCTTCTTTCCTGAAGGGTCAAGCTTTGTCATCTTTTATTTTGGAATGTGTATGTACACAGGGAATCCAAATATTCTAAGATGGATGACTTTTGGTTTCTCTCTTGAGAATGATTATTCTGGAGTCTTGTTATCCAATACACGGTGAGTTGTTATATTCTGTACATACACAGTTGTTCTTGCTTCTTCTGTCATAGGTGCATTTGAAAGTCTTGGTCATGAAGCATTGCCTTTTCTACTTCCATTATTGATCTGTTCTTCCTTTCCACAATGTCATTTTGTTGAGGATTGTATGGAGTTATCAACTCCCTCTTAATATCAAATTATCTAAATAGTTCTTTGAATTATTCTAAAGTAAATTTTCATCCACTATCTGATCATAAAGTCTTGATCTTGTTTTCAGTTTGGTTCTCCACCAAGGCCTTGAACTCATTGAACTTGTTGAAAACTTTGTCTTTTCCTTTCAAAAAATAAAACTAGGTTTTACGAGAATAATCATTTATAAAGAAACATAGTATGCATACCCACTTAAGGAGTTGGAGGAGATGGGGTCGCATACATATGAGTGGATTATTTCCAAAATATTTTTTCTTTGCTTTCACTACTTGAAATGGTTTCTTTGTTTTCTTACCTTGCGCATTGTCCTTTGAAATTGCCTTCATGTTTGTTTGAATATCAGGTAGACCTGATATTGCTTTGCTTGCAAATGGTAGTGCTCTATAGTGTACATGTGTAAGTCTTAGATGCCATAGTTCACTTGGTTCCATAGTGTCATGAACCAAGGCTTGTTTGTGTTGTCCCTTCAACATGTATAGGAATCCCTCTTTCTCTCCAATTATTGTTGCATCATCTATTGTATTGCCTCTTGGCCATCAATGTTATACCAAAATATCGTCACCCTCATGTTATGAGATAGGTATCCCCTTGACTGCTCCAATCCCTCGGAGTTTCCCTAGAGAAATGAAGGAATAAATTAACCCCTTTTAATTTTTCCCTCTTTTGAGCTGGTAACGCTCTTTCCCCATTGACCAAAAGTGTTACCCAAGAAGTAAAGAGCCAGTACTGCTCCTGATACATGAGAAAAGAGAGGTGCCACCGCTCTTTCCCTTACTTCCAAAAGCAGTGCCCCCTTATCACTGCCTGTTTGCTTCATTGGAAAAGCGGTGCTTGAGTTTTGAAGGAAAAAAGAGAAGCTTCGAGAGGATTCTTGAAGCTTGCCTATGTGGAGACTCATCCCTATGGTTTAGGACCAACTGGAGCTCGAGATCCTCCCTTTTAGGATCTAATATACACCTCACCCATGAGATCCTCAACCATAACTATCCTCCCATGACTTTAAATACTAGCTCATCCCCCATGGGACAAGAGGAGGAAGAATTGTGTTTCATACCCAAACTTTGTCAAAATCATTCTTGAGTCTTTGGAGGCAAGGTGAAGTTAGAGGCAAGGAACGATTGGAAGGAACTCTCAACACCAAGGCATGAAGGTTGTAGTCTCTCCAATCATTTATTAATAAATAATGTCTTTTCTTTCCCATATTTACTATTTCATGTGTTTATATTGCTTGATTCCTTGGTCACAAGCATAGATCTAGTTGATTATATTGTATGCTATCATGTTTTCTTTGTTGTCTTCCATCTTTTATAGGTTCTTCTGTGAGGATAGTGAGGAAAACATTTGAGAGAAGCATCATGGCATTCCATTCAAGTGATTAACCATATCTAGGGAGAGTCTAGCATTCTGTGTTTGTGTTTTGTTCTAGATCTGAACCATTCAAACTAGGGAACCAGCTCTTGTCCGCAGGAGGTGTGTATTTCCGGCTAAAAAAATTGGCGACTCCGTTGGGGATCTACTTTGAATTCTGGATCATTGGTAAGTTGAAACCTCCACCTTCATTTTCAATTTCTAGATCTACTTTTCCATGAATAGATATGTAGATCTGCTTTGAATTTGATTGTTTTTCCTATGTCTGCCTTTGGATCTTCATATTTTTGGTTCGCTGGGTTTTTTGGTGATTGTTTGGGTTCATTTTTCAGTCTGTAACTTCCTTTTTTGTTGCTTTTTTATTTTTCAAATCGCCATCTTGGGCACCACTCTTGACTTGTGTTATAAGTGCAGTTCTGGAGGTATCACCGCTCTTCCTCTGTGGTAAAGAAGCGGTTCCACCACACTTTCTCTGTGTATAAGAAGCAGTGTCGGGCATGGTAATGCCCTGGTGTGAACCTGCAGTAAGCTGTGCCACCGCTCTGTTCCTATGTGCAAGAAGCGGTGCTTAGGCTGGTAACGCCTTGTTTAACACATGTAGAAGCGGTGCCATGTATTCTTCTTAGCCCTGTTTGGTATTTGATTCTTAAATGCATCTGTTGGTATCTTAGATGCATGCTTCAAATTGTTACAGCTGTTTTTTGAACTCTGCAATTCATTTTTTAATAGAAAACTCAATCAAAAATCAAAAAATTAAAAAAAACAATCCAAAACATTTTTTTCGGGGGCTCACGCCCCCAAACCCCCCTTCAGCATGTGTGAATCCATAGTTATTCTCAAGAATTTTGATTGATGTTGGTCTTTTCAAGCTTCATAGTTGGCTTTGAATAATAGTTGGTTTTGTTAGATCTCTAATTTCTGTCTTCTTTGATTGAACAAGAAAATATTCATTTCCGTTTTTCTTCATTTGTTATACATGATTTTTGTATGTTTTTTCCTTTTTTTCATAAAGTTGTGGAAAAGTACATATGATAGTTATTGTATGATTTTGTGATTAGTTCATTCTCGCTTTAGTTAAAAAATCTGAACACTTTTGTATAAAGTTGTAACAATCTTTTCTTGCTTTTCATTAGAGGTCTCACTTCTTTTTCAGTTCAAAAGAGAAGATTTTGTTTGTTTAAGTTAGGAAAGGACCATATAAACAAGTGTCTTTTATTTTTGTATGGTATTTATTCTATGTTTCAAATAAATTGAACCTCTCTTTCCCTCTCTTAGGTAGAATTTCATTGAAGAGGAAAACTTGCATTATCATATAGATCAGTGTGCATCTTCTTTAATTTCAAGTTTTCACTCCATGGTTCCACCTAAACGCACCAGATAAAATTAAGCTCTAGCTTAGGTTTAAATTTTTTAGCAATTTGTGTGATAGGTTAGAGACTTGTTCAGGCGTCATTAAATGTAGGAAATGTTGTTATTTTTCTGCACTACAACCCGAGACTCGTGCAGTTCTTCCACGTACCGTCGGTATATAGAACGGCCTTTAACTTACCCTTAAGGTATATAGAAAGGTACTTCACGTACTTGATTGTATATAGGAAGGCCCCTTGTGAACGGTTGTGCATTAGAAAACACTTCTACCAATTTGAGCTCCCACGTACCTTTTGTATATCGAGAGACCCCACTAGGATACCCTATCCAAACTGAGTTAAAATTTTGGTTGTCTTGGCTTTACGGGCGAATCTTGTAAAGTATTGATAATCCTGGTGAGAAAACTGACCTTTAATCCACTCCTCTCACATATTTTTCTTGCTTATTTAGTTTGAGTAGTGCTTGTTGTCTGTACAGTTAGGATTTTTTAGAAGAGAGAGATATTTTTTTTACATAGTTATGGCTTCACCTTCCGGGACTACCAACCAAGAGACTCCTTTACCAAGCATGTCTTTTGTGTTCCCTCCATATGGGGATGTTGGTCCTCCTCTCATGCTTATGTTAAGCCTTCTTGGATTGACTATTGGATTACCTGTTTGATTATTCTCCAGTCCAGTTATCCCATGTACACCAGTTGCTTCTGATCCTAATCCTTCATCGCAAGAGCATCAACCTCATGTTGATCCCTCTCCTTCTTCACTAGATGTGTCTTCTCCCATTTCTACCTCTTTTCCTATTGAAAGTTGTATTACTAGTAGTCAGGTGGATAAGAAGAAGAAGAAAAGGAAGATTAAGAAGAAGAAAAACAAACAAACAACCAACTCTCAACCAATCACTCCTCCCAATGTAGAGAGTGTTGATCTGCACACCCAAAGACCGCGTAAACCCAAATTCCCTTGTAGGCTTTGTAAGGGTGAACACCTTCTGAAAGATTGTCATGGTATATCCCTAGTTTTAGAAGAGTGGTATAAGGTTTCCCAGAAACCGATGTCATCAGCCTCTAGTCATCATACTGATGATCCCCCCTCAACCAGTGGCATCCAGTTCTTCTGTAGTCAAGATTCGGAAGGGTAAAGTCAAAAATCCTTGCTTGCTTTGTAAGGACATGCACTTTACTTACCTTTTTCCTTGCATGGATGAAGCTTCTAATTTGTTGGAAGATATTACTGTTTCTCGTCAATAGCTTCCAACAAGTTATCGTAAGTTGTCTCTTGAACCCCCATTGGTTGATAAAGTGGTCGATCCAATTCTAAACTCGGTCGATCCCACTCTTCCGTTGAAGAGTGAAATTGAAGTGGTCAATCCAAGCCCATCCTTAGTTGATCCCACTCTTCCTTTGAAGGGTGAAGTTAAAGTGGTTGATTCGGTTTCATCTACGGTCAATCCCACTCTTCCTTCCAAGAGTGAATTCCAAGTGGTTAATTCAGATTCATCCGTGATTGATCCCACTCTTCCTTTGAAGGGTGAAGTTAAAGTGGTTGAGTCGACGTCATCTCCACCCTATCCCTCTCTTCCAATTGAGAGTTAAAACCATTCAGCTGAAGTTTTCATAGTTAGCTCTGATTGTTCTATGAAGTTTTGTCTCTTTCGACATAACCCTCTCTGAGTAGTGAGGTTATTTCCTTTGATTGGAGTAACCTAATAGAATATCGTCTTCATTCGAGTGTTCCTTTCTAGATAGTTGTGCAAGTTTCCGCTAAGAGTATACTTCGCACTATCGTTGACGAAGGGGCTTCTGTTAGCATTCTATCCTCTACTGCTTGGCAAGCCATAGGTTCTCCTCTGCTTGTGCTAGCTACCAATCAGATATTGGATTTTAATCGAAGACCTATAGTGCCTTTAGGGATCCTTCCTTAGTTTCCTATTACTTTGGAAGGAAAAACTATCTGCATCGATGTTATGGTAGTCCAAGGTCCTTTAGATTTCAATATGCTCCTTGGATGTGATTATCTTTACACCATGAAAGCTGTAGTGTCCACACTCTTTCGAGTGATGTATTTTCCCCATGATGGGAAGATTGTGACCGTTGATCAGTTTTCCTTTGTTAAACTTGATTATCATGTGACTCCTAGTCATCAGACTGCCCTGAATGTGCTGCATGTTCTTGTGGTTCCTTCCCCTTCTTCTAATTAACTTCTTCCCATCATAGGTAAAATGGAGAGCATAGTTTACTTTTGGTTTCAAGCTTGTTAAAAAATAAAACCACTCCTTAAGCATAGTTTACCTTTTGGTTTCAAGCTTGCATAAAAATGAAACCATGTCATGAGCATAGTTCCCTTTCTATGTCAAGCTCGTTAAAAAATGAAATAGATGTTTGCGAGCATAGTTCCCATTTTGTGTCAAGCTCATTAAAAAATGAAACAGATGCCTTTGAGAAAAGTTCCCATTCTCTGTCAAGCTCGTTAAAAAATGAAATGGATCTCCTCAAGCATAGTTTACCTTTTGGTTTCAAGCTTGCATAAAAATGAAATCATTCTTGAGCATAGTTCATTTTCTATGTCAAGCTCATTAAAAAATGAAATAGATCTCCTCAAGCATAGTTTACCTTTTGGTTTCAAGCTTTCATAAAAATGAAACCATTCTTGAGCATAGTTCATTTTCTCTTTCAAGCGTGTTAAAAAATGAAGTAGGTTTCCTTAAGCATAGTTTACCTTTTGGTTTCAATCTTGCATAAAAATGAAACCATGTTTCAAGCATAGTTACCTTCCGTTTCAAGCTTGTGTAAAAATGAAATGGATCCCCTTCCCTTGAGTCGAGTCTTCACTTTAGTGTTAGAACTTGAACCTTCTTTTCACCTGCCTGATTCTCATTCTTCCTAACCCCTTGGTGAACATTTTCACATTAATAACCAGGTTTTTAGGTTGGGTATGGAAGAAGAATCTTCAAATGAAACGAAACTTGGGGGTATGTCGAGCCCCTAGCAACCATGCTAGGGGTAAGATTCTCTAGCAACCATGCTGGGGGAAAGATTCCAACCTCTGTATATCATTTTAATGGGATTTTTTAAGCATAGTTTACCCATTGGTTTCGAGCTTGCGTAAAAATGAAACCAACCTTTGAGCATTCTTTCAACTGATCTTCGAGCTAGTTAAAAACAGTAAGATGGTGTTGAGCTTACGTTTCATTTTTCATGCTCTGGTTAAAACATGAAAAGTGGTTTGAGCTTAGTTTATTACTTTTTCGTGTTCTGGATTCAAACATGAAAAAGGATAATAGAGTCCTGTTTAAGCTCTTTTCGGACTCTTAAAATGTGAAAAGATAGTCGAGTACTTGTCTTCTTCATACTCGTAAAAGTATTGGAAGAGTTGTCTCTCCAACAGTAGGTTATCTCTTTTTCGGTTCAGATGGACTATTTACGAAAAAGGAACACTCCAGCCAATCATGACTGGAAGATTTCTCTAAGGTATTATTTTATACTTTTTCGGGCCTTAGGGACTAAATCATACAAAAAAGGACCCCTTTGGAGTTTTCTTTAGTTTGTTCAGACTCTCTAAACATGAACTACACCAAGTTTTCTTTCATTGGACTCGTTAAACTAAACATTGAAAGATCCCTTTTTGGGAACGAACCCCTCCTTTCTCAGGTTCGTGAAATATATGGGAATGGACTTATCTTTGGATGAGCTAAAACGAGTGTTTGTTACCCTCGTTGAACTCGTAAAAAACGAAAAGAGGCACTCATCAATCATGATGGGGAAATTAAGGGAAAGGGAAAACATTTTGCAACAATGGCAGTTGTTAGTCACCTTTGAACATGGTACTTTTCTGCATTTCATTCATTCAATTGGGTATTCATCTTGTTTTCGAGTCAATCCACTTTCATGAGTCATGCCACTCCTTTGAGTCTCTCAAAGATTGCATTGTTCATTGTCGAATTGTGTTCCGCCTCATCAAGTAAATGCTGCCAAGTCTTCAGTCGTGTCGGCTTATGTTCAAAAGGGAAACTGTTTTGAGAGTTTACACCTGTAGTCAAAACAACTTTTTTGAATTAGTTACTTTTGAGTCAGTCCTATGGTTACATTAGCTACAAAATTCCAGAACTTTGTTCCAAGTTTCATGTCGTCGATGTGGGATTCATCATGGCCCTCTTTCGACAACACTATTCCTGTTGACGTCAACTCATCATCTGGGAATTATTCTTAGAAACAAGTTTAGTACCGTGAGATTTGTATGCCCTAATGACATATTCTCTCTCTTTTGACATAGGTTCACATCATTAATCTTTGATCGGAAGACTCTACTGGGTGTTCGACACCAAGACCTCTATTCACACTCAGTAGATTGTACTAGAGTACCTTGGGAGTCATTGACATTAATGGTGATCTCGCTCACACTTGTTAACGGTTCACATCATTGACCGGTAATCAAGTAGTTTCTACCATGTTCGACTTCAGAACATTGTAATCACATGAATAGAATCGTACTTTGTGGAAGACGAGACGAAGACTCTGGGTATTTGTTAAGTGCTCATAGATTTCTCCCCAAGTTGCGATGGAGTATTTATATAAGTCCTAGCATGGATCCACATTTGTATGTTCGTGGTTGTGCTCAGATTTGCGTCTATATGACATAGATCTACATTGTATGTTTGGTAGCTATGTCCAAATTTGAGTCTTCTTCACATGGATCTACGTTGTATTTTAGTAGCCATGAATTTTTTGTATCTCACATGGACCTGCATTGTATTGGTTGGAAACCATGTTGTGAGTCATTTGGGACATGTATCAAAATGTGTTGTAGACAGTTGGTGATGTTTGAGAAGTTTTGACCTTTGGACCTTTGCCTCAACACTATACCTTATTCTTTCAAAGTATATTGCCTATTGTTTCCATCTAGCCATTATACTTTGGGGGGCATCTCTGTTATACCAAAATATTGTCACCCTCATGTTATGAGATAGGTATCCCCTTAACTGCTCCAATCCCCCAGAGTTTCCCTAGAGAAATGAAGGAATAAATTAACCCCTTGCAATTTTTCCCTCTTTTGAGATGGTAACGCTCTTTCCCCATTTACCAAAAGCGTTACCCAAGAAGCAAAGAGCCAACACCGCTCCTGATACATGAGAAAAGAGAGGTGCCACCACTATTTCCCTTACTGCCAAAAGTGGTTCCCCCTTATCATCGCCTATTTGCTTCTTTGGAAAAGTGCTTGAGTTTTGAAGGCAAAAAGAGAAGCTTCCAGAGGATTCTCGAAGCTTGCCTATGTGGAGCATCGTCCCTATGGTTTAGGACCAGCTGTAGCTCAAGATCCTCCATTTTAGGATCTAATCTCCACCTCAACCATGAGATCCTCAACCATAACTATCCTCCCATGCCTTTAAATACTAGCTCATCCCCCATGGGACAAGAGGAGGAAGAATTGTGTTTCATACCCAAACTCTGTCAAAATAATTCTTGAGTCTTTGGAGGCAAGGTGAAGTTAGAGGAAAGGAGAGATTGGAAGGAACTCTCAACACCAAGGCATGAATATTGTAGTCTCCCCAATCATTTATTAATAAAGAATGTCTTTTCTTTCCCATATTTACTATTTCATGTGTTTATATTGCTTGATTCCTTGGTCACAAGCATAGATCTAGTTGATTATATTGTATGCTATCATGTTTTCTTTGTTGTCTTCCATCTTTTACAGGTTTGTCTGTGAGGATAGTGAGGAAAACCTTTGAGAGAAGCATCAAGGCATTCCATTCAAGTGATTAACCAAATCTAGCGAGAGTCTAGCATTCTGTGTTTGTGTTTTGTTCTAGATCTAAACCATTCAGACTAGGGAACCAGCTCTTGTCCGTAGGAGGTGTGTATTTCCAACTAAAAATCAATGAAAGCAACACGAAATACCTTTGCATCTAAAGTTGATATGGAGAGGATATTTTTCTTCAATCCTGGTACATAGATAACATCCTTCATTTTCATTGATTTGCTTGAATCCAAATTGTAAGAGAATTCTCCACTTCCTTTTATAGGGTATTTATAGTCATCTCCAAGTTTCACCTTGTGAGGTGACTCATGTTCTGATAGGTTAATAAGAGATCCTTTGTACCCTATCATGTGCTTGGAAGATCCACTATCTACAAGCCAATCATTGCTTCCATGGGAGGAAATACCTGTAAGAGCTGAGATCAAAACATATTCTTGATCACTTGAAGAATGATCTCTTGTTCTTTTGTTTGTTGGTTCATCATCTTCAACAATGTGTGCATGGTGCCTCTTTTTGTTTGCTTTAGAAGATCCTTTGTTTCTAGGGCAGTATTTTGCAAAGTGACCTTTCTTATTACATGTGAAGCATCTGAGAAAAGAGATGTCACGTTTAAATCTATGATTCTTTTGGAATCTTTTGTGCTTTATTTGAGGTTGATCCTCCCTCTTACTTTGATCCTTTTTAGCATGAACTTCTAAGGCTGGGCCATCATCAACATCCTATCTTTTCTTCTCTTGATACTAGTCGAGCTTCTTCCTAAGTGCATTCCTCCCATAGTCTATTGAACTTGATAAGCTTATTCCTAGTGCATATCCCTTGAATGAATGTCCCCCATGATCTTGGGATACCATTCAAAGTGGTCATCGCAAGAGTCTCCTTCTTCAACATTCTCTTCAATGGCTTCTAATTGCTCCTTGATTTGAGAAACCCTAGTGAAGCAGGACTTAATGGTTTATGAGTGTTGAATATTCATATTCTTGAGTTGATTTCTCAAGGTCATCTTCCGGTTGATGTTCTTCCCTTCGAATAGTTTGATTAATGCATCAAACATCTGCTTCAGGGTCTTCAATGATAATACAAGAGGGATGAGATTATATTTGATTTAATTTGCAATAATCCTCTTGGCTTTTATCATTTTCTTCTTATGAGTATCCTTGGCATCATCTCCCTTCGGTTCTAGAATCTCCGCAGTGACATATTTGTTCAAATCATTCTCTTCTAGGATAAGACAGATTCTATACTTCCATGCTCGAAATTTGTCATCTCCTTCAATCTTGTCCTCAATTTTGGTGTGATTCATCATTTTGATATGAGAACCTCAAATGGAAATATCAAGGAAATATATTTTACCAATTTGAGATTCCCAAGTAGGTCCTTGATCTGGTTGACCTAGGGTTCCACATAGAAACCCTAATTTTTCAAGTCTGGAATCTTGAAATTATGTATGGATAAAAGGATGTGCCTCCTTGAGGTGAGTTTCCTAGTGAGGTAATTTTCCAAAAACTATGGAGGGAAACTCCAAAAATTTGATGCCATAGTTACTTCCCATAGTGTCCCGCAATCAAAAAATTGAAAGTTCTTCAAACTGAAATCTTTCTCCACCAAAATATGTGCCTCCTTGAGGAAGTTTATCCTAGTCCTCTTTTATGGAAAGTTTGTGGAGAAAAATGTCGGTTATTGGAAGCCCTAGTTTCTGCAGCTGCACGGTTCCTTCTTTCAGGGTGGCACTAATACCATGTTATAGTTTGTAGTTTAGTTCAAATATATTAGATCTTTAATCTAATGTACTAGGATCACTAAAATATAGACAAGCACAACATAAAATATAGACACGTAGATTTTAAACTGGGAAACCCAAACGAGAGAAATCCCAACAACTTCTTCAATATAGATTTGTCACTTAGTACAATTTCAGACAAAGATAGAAAACCCAAAGATAGGATGTCTTATGCTTCTTCTTATTATTCTTCACCAGTGGACTTATCTTTCTCTTCCTTGAAGAAAACTCACTTGAGCTTGCAATGTGTCCAAATGAGAGAGGGTTCCTCCCTATTTATATTCTTCATTTGTGTGACCTTTTGGTCCAACAGGACCAACTTTTGGACCTGATTGGGTCGAGTTGTCCTTATGGGAGACCAAAACTATATTTTACATTATTTTCTTGGGGACTATTGCCCTGACTTACATTGTAGGTTTTACCTCGACTCTTTACATTACCAATTACAATAATGACATCCCTGATTGGAGGGAAAACATCCCTGAAAGGATGTACAATAATAATACAAAAAAATACAATAATAATAATACAAATAATACAATAAAGAATATCTTCTGAAGTTACATTTTCAACAACATCATATATATACATATTAATGCTTTCAATTAAACCATTGGGGAAATTCCATACCATTTTTCCCAAAATTTAAATACATGCATGTTAAGTTTTGATGGTTATATCAGATCTTATAACATTTAGCATCATAACAGCATAACCATAACCAAAAATATCACTGAAAGATAGACAAGCACAGCCACACAAAAGAACACAAAGATTTATCATGGAAAACTCTCATGGGGAAGAAAACCCAGCAAAAAATTCCTCTGTATAAGATGTATAAAAGACAATTGAAAAATAGTTGTTCTCCTCCTTTTGTTATGTCTCTCTCTCTCTCCTATGCGCTACACAAGTGAGTGAGTCTGTGTTCAAATAAGAATCACAACTCCTCTATTTATACATATGTGTCAATTGATTTTTGCACTAGACAAATCGGCCCCAATAAACTGTCTGGGCTGACTTCACCTAGGAATACTAAAAAAAGAGTTTATTATATTATTTATTAGGGTACTAAAGACCAACACAAGTGGAGGATTTACCTTATGAATATATGATGACCAAATACAATAGTAACACCCTGTCAGAGGAATAATAACATCTCCCTTGGGTTACATCAGTAAAATACATTTTAGAATATCCTTTGAAGCTACAATATTTCAATACCCCCCCTTAACGAGAAGGTTATTCTACTGACAGCATCATCATAGACTATAGGAGAACAGAGAGATAATTACAACAGTACATTGAAGTAATACATCTATACGTCACTGGAATTTTTTCACAATCAGTAACTGGAACAATTACTCTTCATCTTATGTAGCACATGATCACTTAATCCTTTTGCAGCAACACTTCGATCTTCCAATCCTTCGTAGCAACACTTCGATCTTCTGATCCTTTGCAGTAGCACTTCAATCTTTCGATCCTTTGTAGTAGCACTTTGATCTTTAGATCCTTTATAGTGGAACTTCGATCTTCTCGATCCTTTGTAGTAGCACTTCAATCTTCCGATCCTTTGCAACAACACTTCTATCTTCTCGATTCTTTCTAGCGGAACTTCAATCCTTTCGATCCTTTGTGGAAACAATTTGATCCTTCTTGATCCTTTGCAGCCGCACTTCGATCTACTTGACCCTTTGTTGTTGTACTTCGATCTACTTGATCCTTTGCCACCATGCTACCTACAGTACACATGATCTATTTGAGGGATGATCAATCCCTATCACTTTAGGACATAAGTCCAAGGATTATGCAATCCTTACATGATCCAATTACGGGATGATCAATCCCTATCACTTTAGGACATATGTCCAAGGATGATGCAATCCTCACATGATCCAATTACGGGATGATCAATCCCTATCACTTTAGAACATAATTCCAAGAATGATGCAATCCTCATATGATCCAATTACGGTATGATCAATCCATATTACTTTAGGACATAATTCCAAGGATGATGCATTCTTGATCCAATTACGGGATGATCAATCCCTATCTCTTTAGGACATATGTCCAAGGATGATGCAATCCTGATCCAATTGCAGGATGATCAATCCCTATCGCTTTAGGACATAAGTCCAAGGACGATGCAATCCTCCATCAACATGTTCCATGAAATCGATCAGTTGAATTGTCTAAAACTAAATGTAGATCTCAACCGCACCTAGTGCCAGCCCAACGTAGAACATGCATACCACACAGGTTAGGACCACTCCCAAGTTAGTGTTATACTACAGCGTCCGTGAGGACTCATCATAGAGCATCCAAACCACACAGGTTAGGACCACTCCCAAGCGAGTGTTATTCTATGGTATCTACATATGAATGTAGGCATACTCTCCACACAAGAGTATAGTCTGCAAGGCAGATCTCCACTGCATACACAATGTCAGTCCCAACGTTTGTGAGCACTCATCGTATAGCATCTAGACCACTAAGGCTAGGAACACTCCTAAGTGAGTGTTTAATCTACGGTATCCACAATTGAATGTGGTACTCTCCATGAGATTAACATCTACAGGGCCATCCTTACCTAGTAAGGACCACTCTTATGAACAAAGTGTTATACTTTCTATCCTCAAGAGAGGATACTATCATCCGCAAGTGAATGTGGGTACTTTCCATGCGAGAGTAGCATCTGCAGGTCCATCCTTAGCTAGTAAGGACCACTCTCATGAATAGAGTGTTATACCTGCTATCCTCGAGAGAGGATACTATCGTCCGCAAGTGAATATGGGTACTCTCCATGCGAGAGTAGCATCTGCAGGGCCATCCTTAGCTAGTAAGGACCACTCTCATGAACAGAGTGTTATACCTATCATCCTCAAGAGAGGATACTATCATCCACAAACAAATTTCATACCATCATCACTGTCATCCATCATCAATGTTAGTCTCATCATCACTCCCCATTTTCCAAGAGGATCCATATTATTGACCTTCTCCCCCTTTTTCTGAGGAGGGTCCATATCTTCATCGTTCCTCCATGAGAGGAGGGATCTATATCATCATTACTTTTCCTCCTTACAAGGAAAGTCTTTAGTATCAACATCATTGTTCCTCCTTGCAAGGAAAGTTTTCAGTATCAACATCATTGTTCCTGCTTGCGAGGAAATACTTTTCAAACTACACCAAGCTTGTCACGGAAGCTTGGTCACCACATCAGCAACTTGCTCATCGGTACTCACATACTAGAGTTTTATGTCTCCCTTCAGTACCATATTCCACAGGATTCTTTTTCATCATTATGCAACTCTGGTTTTCACAAAGAATTACTGTGGTATCCAAATCCATGTCAAAAAGTCCTGACATCATCTTTCCAAAGCCATATGGCTTCCCAACTAGCCGAGCAAGTTGCAATCTACTCTGCTTCAGCTATATTGAGAGAAACACTGGACTAAACCATGAGATCATGGCGGATCCCAGACAATAAAATCCACATGAGGTGCTCTTTCTATCTACAACACTTCTTTCCCAATCTGAATCCGTATATCCATATGATTTTTAGTCATGATCTCTACCATAGTAAAGTACCAAGCATGTCATACCTTTAAGGTATCTCATCATGCTTTGTAGCTATCAGGCGAACACATATAGGGTTACCTAGATACTGACTCAAGGTATTCATAGCAAAGCATATATCTGACATTGTATTCGTCAAATACATCAATGACTCAATAATATGTTTGTACTGAGTCATATCCACTAACTCTGATGTCTCATTAGACAACAGCTTCATGTTGGTATCTATGGGTGTGGTCGTGGCTTTACAATCCAACATATCAAATCTTCTTTAAGATTTCCGCAACATACTTTCCCTGGTTCAAAAAGATTCCTTCTGAGCTCTTCCACACTTCTAGCCTGAGGAAATAATGCATCAGTCCAAGATCTTTCATCTTGAATTCTTCAACTATCCCCTTATTGCAATCTGTGATATGTGTCTCATTTACAGTCAGAAATAGATCATCCACATACAACAATAGTATGCCAGGTTCATTATTCATAACCTTAAGGTAAAGTTTAGGATCAACTTTACTGTTGGTAAATTCCATGCTTTCCAATAAGCTATATATTATTCCATACCAAGCTCTAGGATCTTTCTTTAGTCCATACACAGTCTTTTTCAACTTACATACATGAGTCACTATGTTTTCTACTTCAAATCCTTGTGGCTATTCGATGTAAACCTCTTCCTCAATCACACCATTAAGGAAGGATTTGTCTTTACATTGATATGGTGTATATCTTACCTCATCATGGAAGCAAGTGCCATGATAGTTCTGATGGAAGTGTACCTTGCTTCCTGGAGCAAGTGTGTCTTCATAATCAATTCCCTCTCTCTCAGAGAATCCTTTAGCCACAAATCTTGCCTTTCTTCCATCAATAGCAAATCCACTTGGAAGATACCACACTCTTGCTTTCTAGTTTGGGTACTATATCCCAAACATCATTCTGGTATTCTTCCATCATTGCTTCTACCATGAGTTCATTCTGTCAAGTCATCACCATATGTCAGCCTTCTGCATTCAACCTTGAAGGTTGGAACCCACTTTACTCTTGGTAAAGTCTTGGTCTATCTGGAAGTTTTCCATCCTGTCATACCATGTCGAACTCAGAGATCTTTTCTAGTCACTCCCACTGAATTGGAGCATCATCCTCCCTTTGCATTTTGAACTCTATGTATCGAAACATTCTATACTGGAGTGACAGATAGCATCCCCTACTACTATGTATCCATCTCAGGTTACTAGATACAAAGATCCCTTCATCTTGAACTTGGTCGAAAAGTTCATATTGCACCCATATATGAGCTTGTTATCTTCTATAGGTTTCCATCTTCAACCTTGTAGCAAAGGTTAAGATATTCATCACTCTAGGTGATCTTTCAAGCTCCTGGATGTGCTTATCTATGGGTACCTTTTGATCTCATACAAAGCATATTCTGTACAGGTGGTTTTTTGCTCGATATATACTTCTACTGAAGAAGTGTGTCTGGTCAATGGAGTATGTCATGCCATAGTCTATTCTTTCTTAGACAAACCACAAACCTTGATGTGTACACTTTTTCTTGTAGATCCATATGGAAGACACTATGGACTTCCCTTTAGGTCTCGGAACCATATCGTAGACATCATTCCCCATGATCAATTGTTACTCTTTGATCATAGCTTCTTACATGATGTCACCCAAATGTGTCACTCAACTAGAGTGTGTCCAAGGCCTCTTACTTTGGTTTAGAAGTCCCGTCATACTTTTATTCATCTTGGAATATCTCTCATTCCCAAGATGGTCTCCATCTCTCGAGGTCGTTCTACCGCTCTCTGAAACTCTTTCTTCCGTCACGGTGTCCCTAACCCTGGGAACTTCAAGTTCATGTTTATTGGAGTGAATCTTGAATTGTCATCACTTGTTCTTCGAAACAAGTCTCATATTCCTTTTCTTGTAGGTGGTTGTACATGACATTTTCTACAAGTCAATTGCACCAGTTGCATGGTTAGAACCATTTCATAGGACATATGCATAACGACAAATTCTTATGCATTATGCAACTATTTTATCCAATACAACATTTATCCATATCTGTCGGAATTTCTAAATGCCTTCCATCTCTACCATGACATCATTGAGATTGTGCACTAATCCAATATGTCAGTAAAGATGTTTCATTCTAGATAAGTAGCAATGGAGAGTTGTATATCACCATGGGCTACTTACCCATCACATGCATTTTAGTAGTATCATTAATGCAAACATTCTATCATGCATAATACACAACATATACATGAAATAAAATTCAAATACTTATCTTTTTTTGCTTTGTCTTCATCTCCTTCTGGATCTGCAGCTTCTTCTTTAACCAGTGAGATTGCTTCAATCTCATGCTTGCTTGAAAGCTTTTCTAGAATGTTGCTTCTAATGGACCTAGGGTTTGACAAAGAAACCCTAATTTTTCAATTGAGGTATCTTTCAGATCTGATTGTATAGAAAGATGCATCTCCTCAAGGTGAGCTAAGCAGTACACTCATTTTCCCAAAACTGTGATCAGAACTGCAAAATATCTGATGCCCTAGTTTTCTTCAATTTCTTCTACAAAAATGCTTGATATTGTTTCTGCGGTATCTCTGAAAGTACTACTCCTATGTGTCTGAAACTTCATACTAAGGTATCCTCGTTTGTCCTCTTTCCAATGCAGCAAGTTAGAGCAGAAATGGTTTCACCAATTGGGACTTATGCGAGTTTTCCCAAGGTGATTTATTTCGGGACTGTTCAGCATAGTGAACTTGTACGAACTGCCACGTGTCATTGTTTCGGGGTATGAAATGTTTACCACATAAAGTAAAGTTCGTTCCCCATCTTGAACATCTTGAGAAATTTCATTTGGACCTTCGTAGCCTGAGATGTAGCGATTATCCCTAGGTCACCTGTTTAAGGCTGGATCCTGAGAGAGGCTGGAACCCTGACTAGGAGGAATCATCTCCCAGAATATAGCGAATTTGAGGCTGAAAATTTTACACAGGGTTCATAAGGAATTTATGTTTAGCTTGTAAAAGTTTCGGCTCCTAAGCATTCTCCAATATTGAGATATAGCGAAAGTACCAAAACTATTAGTTTTAGTATTTTAGGGTTTTCAAGCATGAAGCCCTAATCTTCAATAGTTGTAGCTGTAGCACTGTTTTGATTGCACAACGACTTATTTCAGGGTGGCTCTGATACCATGTTAAGTTTTGATGGTTATATCAGATCTTATAACATTTAGCATCGTAACAGCATAACCATAACCAAAAAGATCGTTGAAAGATAGACAAGCACAACCACACAAAAGAACACAAAGATTTATCTTGTGAAACCCTCATGGGGAAGAAAACCCTACACAAACTTCCTCTGTATGAGATGTATAAAAGACAAGCAAAAACAATTGTTCTCCTCCTTTTGTTCTGTCTCTCTCTCTCTCTCCTATGCGCTACACAAGTGAGTAAGTCTGTGTTCAAATAAGAATCACAACTCCTCTATTTATACATATTTGTCAATTGACTTTTGCACTAGAAAAGTCGGCCCCAATAAACTGTCTGGGCCGACTTCACCTAGGAATACTCAAAAAAAATATATTATATTATTTATTAGGGTACTAAAGACCCGACACAAGTAGAGGATTTACCTCATGACTCTATGATGACCAAATACAATAGTAACATCTCGTCGGAGGAATAATAACCTCTCCCTTGGGTTACATCAATAAAATACATTTTAGAATATCCTTTGAAGTTACAATATTTCAACAACGAATTTATTCAAACACTTTATGTGCAACCTCTAAAATTGCTTGTAATATCAATTTCGGCCCATTTAGTCCCACTGATGAAAACCATGGTTCTGATACCACTCTGTAATGTAAACGACAGTCTCATTCAACCAATGACAATGAGGCACTCAAATCCATATCCATGTTTAACATTCATACTCAATTTCGTTTTTTCAGAAATGTGTTTAATGACACAACGAAAATAAATATACATGGTCACCAAAATCATTTTATGCATACCTTATAATTTACAGACAATTCAAGCATGAAACACACACCAAGCCATACATTCCTTTCACGTTTCATAAACAGTAATTAAACAATATGCAAACACAAAATTCGTCATGGCATTCATATACAATTATAGACTTATCTTTTACATCAATTGTTCTCCAACTAGCTGCATGTGAAGGATGTTTCTCCCAGCCACAGGCATTGTCAAGAAAAATCTTACTTTGACAGGCCACCCCCGAGCTGAGGCTATGAATCCACAAGGGAAAATCTCTCTCTTAATCCTACTCTACTCAACTGAGTCACTCATGCAACCCACTGGTGCCTAAACCCCCTCCATAGTTGTCCCAATCCTCAATTCTCCTTCCCCGCCAACCTGCACAACGCCGGGAGCAAGCTCCCTTCTATGAGTTATCAATCCATTGGGCAGCCTCCAGTTCCCCTCTATTGGTCCAGCCAATACTAGACATGAAGTCTTTGAACTGGGACTCTAGGTCAGTGAGCTGCAAGCCAAGTTTCACTCACATACCAGCTTATCAAGGTTAATGGCATGCATAATTCATATTCAACAATGGCATCTTCATTCCTTGTTATGGTACCAAGCTATGACATTTGATGGTGATGGAAAGGCGGTGTAATGAAATTCGAGTGGTGGTAGAATGCATGAAGGAACAAACCCCTCCCAAGCTTAATTTCTCACTTTTATAAGTATAGTTAAGGTTGTCATGTGGCCACTCCACATAGGCCCACTTTTCCCCTCTAAATCTCATCTTAGGATAATTAAATAAGGCTTAATTAAAGCATGACTTTTAATCATGGTTTAAAAACTTGGTTTAAATGGTTAAGGCTAAGGATATAAGTTTAATCCTACTATCACTTCCCCACTTGTGAAATCATATCCCTTCATATCTTCTCTGTTATTCTTCCTTTATAGACATTTAGAGATCTTATATTAACATCAAAACGTACATATTTACATAGTCATGGTCAATCTAGCCATTTATTTTTAGCTTCTAGCCTTTTACATCAATATTTACAAATTTACATTACGGTGTCAAAACTGGGGTATTAGAAGCATGCACGTAGATATTGACTAATACAGAAAGAGTCACCCATTCATCAAATGGTAAAAGAGTTATGAGGTGCTAAGTGTGGGGTTTTGGTACTATGTACAACTTGGGCATTGTCCGAGTCTTGAGCAATTTATAAAGGCTTAGACAACTTCACAAGTGTTTAAGGCATGGTAGAGCTAGATTGAGATAATTTCAAGTGAGGGAAGGGGTCTACAAGGGAAGACCCACGAATGCTTCGAAGGTTAGACTCTGCAGTTATTGTGGCAATAAGGAGTTGAGCCTTGAGTTATTCGTACTTTTATAATGAGTTGCAAGCAATGATCGGACTCCCTTGTTGTATTCTTGTATTATTCGGACTTTTATAATGAGTTGCAAGCCATGAGCATACTCCCTTTTTGTATTCTTGTAGCATTCTTTATATTAATAAGTTAAAGCATGTACCTTGGGTGCTACCCATACTTTTGCATTGTGGTATTTTTATTTATTGAATGCCATTTTTTTAAAATTGTTGTACATAGCTAAGTATTGATGAATGTTGATTAATTGCTAAATTATTATTGAGATATTTTAAAGCCATGATTGGACAGGTGCCTAGTTATTAAGTTGTAGAGCTCCATTGTGACTTACGGAAGCAATATAATTGATTATAGTAAGTAAACTCAGGTTGATCAATCCCATGTGACTCGAGCATAATGCCACACAACCTAGGATGCAGAAAGTGAATGCTCTAAGAGAATCATAATTTTTCAGTACATCACATGAATCTCTTATAGTACAAAGTGATATGGATACTCATACCCACATGCATTCCACAATGATATTCATTTCTTCATAATCCGTGATTAAGTCGGTGTGGTCTGCAAAGGAATCCGTTCCATAATTTAATGATAGAAACAGCACAGGCTTTGTCGGATTGCATGTTAAAGTTTAAACTGTGTTGTGTCTTATATGAAATCATTATTTGAATTCAGAGAAAGTGTGCAGGAAACCTTTTTCAGTTGTATCTGGCCGCACAATAACCCATGCAAAATTATGCAGTCCAGATATAGCAGTATCGAAAATGACCTGCAACAATCAAAATCAAGGATTTTCACTTTTTCGATTGGTTGTAATTCGAATTTGAGTGTAATTTTGTTTGGATAAAAAAATTTAATTAGAATTTAATTAAATTTGGTTCATTTTTTTTAGATTGTAGTTTTGTATGGTTGAAATTGTTGTCGAATTTTGATTTGAAAAAATGTACATAAATTTTTAAAATTATATTTTGTTGTATAATAACCCATGTAAAATTATGCAGTGTGAGAAGTTTCAGTATGAGCCAAACAGACCTAAAGCACAACAACAACACATGCTTTTGAAATTCGTAAACATATGGGCCATAAAAAACTTTATTCAGAACATGTAAACGGATTAATGGTTGCAGAGTTCAATTCAAAAGTCACAATGAATAATATCAAGATTTGGATCCAAACAGATATGAGAAATATATATTTCACTGTAATTATACACCTGATAATTTATTGAAAATGGTAGGAAATATGCATTCACAAGTAGTAGACATTGAGTATGCTTGCCTTTATGCAACAGCTAGGTATTTTTTTGGTTCCAAGTATTGAAAATGGCAACAAAAATTCGAACTAAAACAGCATTTAGCTGAAGGAAATAACCATACAGAAGGAAAGAAATGATCAAAATCTTCTAATTGCTTCACATGATAATGCTCAAAAGCTTATTTCACATAGTTTCTAGATCATAATGATTTAACGTTTTGCTCTGCAAGCTCTTCTCTTGAGGATAACATAACAAAGAATTCGGTAGAAAATGGCAAAGCCCACCATGATCTCCACATTCATCCACCGTCTACCCTTCTGCAATCCTCGCTGTTCCAAGATTTCTTCACCTGTGGCTGCACATACATTGAGCTCAGGATACCACGAGAAGCATTTGTTGGCCAGGCTTGAGTACTCGTTTATCAGAAGTGAATCCAGAGGATACTTGTAAAGAGATATATAGTGCATAAACAGCCAATACTTTGGGATGTTGTCCTTGGATATAAAATACCCAGAGAAGAGAAAAAAGGCTCCCAGTATAGTGAATATGAGAGAGTTTCCTGTGATGAAATCAGGTGCCAGAGCACTGAGAAATACTACTAAGGAGTTTGCCATGACAACAATGAGCCAAACTATGAACAAAAAGAAGAGAAATGCATTCCATGTGCTGCTGAGACCAACAAGCCAATACACAGGAACTGCAAACAGAATTGCAATTATCATCAAAAAAGGAAGGAAGACAAGGGTATTTGAGATGACATAGGATGAAACTCTGTAAGCACCTCTGGATGTCTCTCGCATCAGAATTTGGCGCTCCTGAAGGAAAATAGGAAGAGCTTCGGTAGTAGATGATAGAAGAAATGTTAAGGTAAATGCAAAAAACCCCAAGCGTTCATCCAGACCACGCTGGTTATAGCCAACCTTCAAGTACACACTTCCAAGGCCTACCCCTGCGACTATTGCCTGCATAGTTCTTGCAAGGAATAATTGCTGTGTTCTGTAGATTATTTTGCAAAACCTGCATGACAGAGTGTAGATTTCAGAGTGTCTGGAATTTGCATAAGTGACCCTGTCATCTCCATCATCATAAAGGCCAGTTTGTTCAGAACTAACAACAGTAGCCAGACCTGCAAATGGGTCTTGGAAGTTTCTGTGTGGCGACCCCTGCTCTGTGAAAACATTCCCAGAAGAATCATGATCTAAATTTGCTGTGGTTTCACTGATGATTTCCATTGCATACTCCAAGGCATTAAGCTGTGGAGGAATCTTTCTGCCAGCAGACTCAAGGGAATCATGTAGTGACTTCAAGGACCCATGGTGTGCTACTGTGCCCTTTGTAAGGATCAATATAGAGCTTATCAGGTTCAGAATCCTGTAGCTGGGCTGATGAATTGTTAAGATGATCGTTCGGCTCTGGGGCTTTTTGGCCATTGCATGTAGCATCTCCACTACATGCAGAGCTGCTGCACTGTCCAGACCAGAAGTGGGTTCATCTAGAAACAACACAGCAGGATCATGTATAACGTCTACCCCTATTGAAACCCTTCTTCTTTCACCCCCTGAGACTCCTCTGATGCTTTCATCCCCAATACGGGTGCTTGAAACATGCCCAAGACCCAGCTCAGATATAAGAGCTTCAACCTTGGCTTCCTTTTCTGACTTGGATACCGAAGCCGGGAGCCTAAACCGGGCACTGTACATGAGCGTTTCCTTCACAGTAAGGAACGGAAGCAGGGCGTCTTCCTGTGTGACATAGCCGGAAATCCTTCTGAACTGTGAAGGATTCACTGGTTTTTCATTCACCAAAATGCTGTTTTTAGCCCTCCCAGGCTTTATCCTACCTGCAAGAATCTCGAGCAAAGTAGACTTACCAGCACCGCTAGGCCCCACTATGGCTAAAATCTCGCCTGCTTTTGCATCACAGCTTATGTTTTTCAGTATTTTATGAACGGGCTTTTCAGGTCCCCCACAGGGATGAAATATGTGGAGGCCTGGTTTGTCTATAGCAATGCTGTATGAGAGATTTCTTACTTTGATCTCGTAGGTCTTTAATGTTCTCGCCATGGATGCAGGATTAGGATTGATTTGAATACGATCAACATCCACTAACATCGAGCCTCCACCATGATCTCCGTCTGCTGCTTCTGAAATAGAGCAGGAGCTGTTTGAATCTGTAGCTAGTTCCGAGTTGGAGCAGAAATTGTTTGAATCAGACCTTGCACTGCATTCCTGATACCGGTCATCAAATTTCTGAGGGAACCCAACCTTGTCAAGGTTTTCATCGGATGGTGCCATTGAATGTAGCTGGATTTGAATGCTTGCTATCTCGAATATCTAATATATGTTATAATATACTATAAAATTAAGCCCCTCTGTGGACTATAACGATGGTGGGCAGATTATCACTGGGCAGGTTCGGGGTTCTAGTTTGTGGAAACATCATCACTTGGGGTTTGGCAGGAATTGAAATCTGCTTGTTATCTTCTACAAGAATGCTTAGCTGTGGACAGGTTTTTGTGATAAGGCCGGCTGATCAAACAGCTGTGTTTATTTAAACAGCTTTAAATACTTGCACTAGCTTAAGGTGGCTGGATTTGAATGCTTGCTATCTCGGATATCTAATATATGTTATAATATACTATAAAATTAAGCCCCTCTGTGGACTATAACGATGGTGGGCAGATTATCACTGGGCAGGTTCGGGGTTCTAGTTTGTGGAACATCATCACTTGGGGTTTGTTGGCAGGAATTGAAATCTGCTTGGCTATCTTCTACAAGAATGCTTAGCTGTGGACAGGTTTTTGTGATAAGGCTGGCTGATCAAACAGCTGTGTTTATTTAAATAACTTCAAATACTTGCACTAGCTTAAGGTGGCAGTACTACTACTGGAAAAATGATGCATCCACACTTGAGGTCTGGCAGAAGTTGAAGTCTAATGGCCTTATTAGCTGTGGACAGGTTTTTGGGTTAAAACTGTCTAATCAAACAAAACTAACTTCAATTCTCTGATCTAGATACTTGCACCAGTTTAAACAAAGTGGCCGGGCTGTACTCCAGTGAAACCCTGCTCAGAAGATAAAAGAAGATTATAATCTAAGCAAAGAAGTCCTTTAAATAAACTTATAAACCTTCTATCCAAGCGATAAAATGCTTCAATTACTGTTGTTCACCTCAGATTTTTGCTGCTCTGTACACTCACAAAAAATGCAATTGCCCACTCTGCAAAGGAAACTTGATACACAAAACTTGGTTTCTTGGAATCAAGGATGCACCCCCCGATTCGAGAAAACCGCATGCTATTGGAAGACTAAACACCAGCACGATGGACAGTAGACTGTGCTCTTGCTCCAACACCTGTTAAAGCGTGGAATGTGAATGACAGAGGTGACAGGCTAGTAAATCGCCCCTCCGGGATTCTGTTCCAGGACAAGGTCCAGAGAAAGAAGGAATAACCTTTCAAATCTCCATTAAATGAATAAGAAAAAGCATTGAATGGTCTCCTTAAACACGGACGGTTTTACTCTGCACGCATTCATGATAGTCTGAACCCCTTAATCAAATTCAACGCATCTCTATTTCCAAATAGTATTGGTAAGGTAGTTGAGATTGGCAAAAGTTGGTGAACACAATTCCTACTGTAATAACAACCGCTTGAGACGCCATTAGCGTGTGGGCAACCGGATGTTTGTTTTTCTCAACAATACCATTTGTTTAAAAGAGATTGGGATTAAAGCTCGTCTGCATGTGACCTTGTAATTCATTCCCGTGACCAGCCAAGATTTTGCCATTCTTCAGTTTTCAAAGGACGGGGGAAAGTTGGTGAGTGGTACCACCGCTGGTTGTTGTGGTGCTCATTGGGACTCCAATCGTGAGAGCAAGATCAAGAAGCAATCATATTTTTAGAAAACCATTCGATTCATTTTCTTGGAGTCTTAGATCTAGGACCTGAGAGGTTGTTCATCAATGGGAGGTTTAGGCCACCAAATCTGAAATCGAGCAGTTTTACTCCACCTCATGGCAGAGTTGCACAAGACCGCCCGTTGTTTGTTCGCAGATGCAAATGCATTGCATTTGGTCCCACCAAAGGAATTTAACATTAAGATTATCAATTTAGAAAGCAATAATAGAGGAAGGTCACTTGCAATTTCATGGTTATAAAAGCATCATGTTAAAAGTATCAAGGGTTACTTAAGTCAAGTGTACTCGTAAGCACGGCAGGAATTTGAACTGCAAATGGCTTGTGGTGATTTGTCTGTCAAATATGGTTTAAAAAACCAAAAAAATGTTATGATTTTGCTTTAAAATTGTCTAAACTAGTTATAAAGTTGTCAAAACCATTAAATTTCACAAACTATTTCGATTTTAAATTCCTACATTGTTTATAAACCAAAGCTTCTCACAAAGTTGAAAAACCAAACCTCTTCACAAAGTGGAAAAGCCATGAATTTGAATTTGTGGATCTTTCTATACTAACATTTTAATTTTAAAAAATATTTTAAAAATAAAATCCATCAATATAGATCTTTGTATATTCATATTTTAATTTAAAAATTATTTAGAAAATAAAATCCACTAATAAATAAATATTTTAAAAAAATAATATACAATAGTGTGGCTTATATTTAATATTTAATAATGCTTTGATATATACTATTGAGGAAAAGTTACTTTAGATTCCCTTATTTTTAATCGATGGTTGATATGATTTGATTATTTTATGTATGTAAAGATTATATAAATTATTTTATTCATTAAATATATATTAGGATAGGTAAATATGACAAACATTACAATCTTTAAAACTAAGATGCTAAAGGCATCTCATTTTTATTGGTGGAGTCATGGTATATTATAGTTTATACAAAGGATTGTACTTTACAATTAATGTATGATAGGAGATGTGATGTTAAAGTTATATAAAGTGATGTTTGTTTTTCATATTCATATATTTCTAAAAAAGTATCTCAAAAATGAGGGGAGGTCAAGCAAGCATATACATTCATCTCACATCCCACAATTAGTGAATTATGACATTAAACGATGATATTAATAAGAGAGATATTCACTATGTTAACATTTTTATTGGCATAATCATGATATATTGGGGCTTATATATTGTCACAATGACTAGGCCTTATTACTAATGTAAAGTAACATACATGATAGAATATTTTGAGTCATATAAATTATTCCAAGATGTCAAACATAACATATCTAACTATTTATTATCATGTTAATTATTCATTGTGTATTATTCACATACGCACACCCACACAATGCCCCCCAAAGAGGAGGGGTGTATTGAGCAAGATGACATATTTCATCCCAGGGAAAATAAGTCTGTAGACACCCGATTGGAATAAGGATCATGGTATGGTGGGGCTTTTCACAAACCAAAACTCACAATTGATTTAAACGAGGGAAGATTTTAAAGTTATAGAAACTATTCTAAGATGCCAAACATAACAACAGATCCAACTATGTGTCATTAAGCTAAGTAGTCATTGTTTATTATTCACACAACAAAATCCCATTAAAAAGGGAGATGAATGTTGAGCAAACACATATAATCATCATGTAATATAATCAACCTACAAACTTAATCTTAACGTGATTCATACAATCTGAACATCCAACTCTTAAACCTTGACCTCGAAACGTTAAATACCAACCCCTAATCACTAAAACATTGACCCTTAACCCCTAAACTCTAATTCCTAAACTCAACACAAAAAAATATTAAAAAAAATAACATATAGATGCAAACACCGTATAACAAGGTTGCTAAATAGACACCAATATGAATGACCAACCATTAAAATGGAGAGAACATTACATGCTTCCTAGAATTCTTCTACGTTTTGGGGGGCTAGTTAGGGATTTATTATGGAAGTTTGTGGCTATTTGCATTAAGCACGCCAAATGTTAGGGCGTTTGGCAATTTTATTTATTACCGCGGGCGTTTTAGGGATGGACGAGGTGGACTTTTCTAGTATGGATGGTGAGGTGGAGGGGAGTATTTTTTGGTCTGACTTTGAGATGTGTGGCAGGAGGAAATCTCCGTGTTCTTTGGTGTCTGGTTGTCACTTTCAGGTCCATTCTTCTTCGGTTTCTAGGACCAAGGATCCAATTTCTGTGGACGATTTTAGGGTGGTGGTTGATGATGAGGTACCCATGCCTGTTGTGTATGTTTCTTGTCGATGGTTGGTGTTGGGGGAGAAGGAAGTGATTAAGCCTCGGAAGGGGAGGCTTCTAGGAACTTGTGTTCGGGATAAACAAGGGTTTAAGAAAACACTTAAGGCTTTTGATGAGCCACTTCAAATGACCTTGGGTGGTGGTGTGAATTTGGCCAGAGTAGCTGGGATGGTTAAGAGAGCTTTGGTCGCTCGATTGGAGTTCATAAATATGACTAAGATTGAGATCCTAGAATGGATTCACTTGACTTGGTCTCCCTTCGTCAATCAACTTCCTAAGATGGCTATTCTGGTTAATGGTTGGTATGTCGTACATTTTCTTTCTAAGGAAGAACCGACCTGCATTCTTTCTAAGGCTTGTCTTATCGGTAAAGGTTCCATGGTGTTAGATCGTTAGCATTCATCCTTTAACCTTTTGAAGGAGAAAGTGTGCAAGCATCATTTATGGATGCAACTTCCTGCTTTCCCCTTGTAGTTATGGACTAGGGATATCTTTGAGGAAGTTTCCAACCTGGTGATAAGGTTCATTACTATCGAGGATAAGGTTTTTTCTTATGCAAAAAAGCGGGTGGCCTATGTCCTTGTGGAGGTGGACGTCTCTAAAGGTTTTATGACGGAATTGAAGATCTCTTGGTGTGGTATGTTGTTCGTGTAGTGGGTAGACTTTCTTAAATCCCTTCAAGTGATTTCTTTGTCGTAAGATAGGCCATATGAAGCAGGATTTTATGTAGTTCGATGATGGGCTTCATCGAAGGTGTCTTTGGATTCTAATGACTTTATGTGCGAGTTCCAACAGTTATAGGAGGATCCTTCTTCCCCATCCTTGAATCGTTTAGCACCAAATATAGATGTTGCTAAGAAGATGNTTTGGGGGGGGGGGGGGGTGATCCTCATCCTACTAAGGGGTCTATATCACCTTTCAACGTCCAAGGGGGTGCTTAAATTATAGTTGGTGATGCTCCGTTGGGGTTTGAGGGTGAAGCTGGGGTAGGTATCCTTTTAGCCCAGACCCCTGAGCTTGTTGTCACAGTGAGTGTAGGTGTGTTGGATGTTTCTCCTCCTCCTCCTCTAGTTCTGTAGGTTTCTACATTTTCCTCGAGAGACGGTGAGATTGAAGCCCCCCGATCATTGGTGGTAAGTCTGTTACACCTCTTGTTTTGAATGGTTATTCTCCTCCTTTCTCAAGGGATTTTGGACTTGGTGTTGGTGTGCTAGGTGTTTTGTTCTCTCCTCTAATTTTAAATAATTATGGGCCTTCCTTAGGGGACTATGGTGTTGGTGCTCAGCTAGTGGAGGAGTTCCCTTTCTTATTAGACATCATGTCTAGTTTTTTTTCTAATGGTTCTCCTTCCTCTATGCCTTCCCAAGGTGTTTGGGTGAACACTCCCTTACAAGTTTACTTAAACAAACCCTCGTGTCCCTGTGTGGTTCTGTCCTCTTTGATCAAATGTTCTAATGTTACCATTCACCACAAATGTAATCATAAAGGTCATATCCAATCATTTGGTTCACATGAGTATGTGCCCTTATCCATTCGTTTGAAATCCCAAGTCTCTCCTGAGCATATGGTTATCGATTTTGTTCCTCCTAGGGTCTCGAGAGCCTTGTTGACCCCCTTAGTGGGTACTCAATGTTGGTTATTTCCTTTAACCTTTGAGGGCTTAGAGGGAGGCCCAATTTGTCATCTTCTGCTGGATTTTTCAAGTTCATAAGGTGGATGTGTTGTTGGTCTAGGAAACCATGTGTTGTGTTGTTTCTATTGAAATTTTTCTACAAATATTCCCTGGGTGGAAGTGTTGTGTGGTGGACGTTGTTGGGAAATATCAGGGGCTCTCAGCTATTTGGAACCCCTCGGTTGCTTCCTTTAATTCTTATATTTTGCATGCAAGTTTTTGTTTTCTGGATATTTTTTAGGGTTCCCCCGTGAGGTGAAGGTGGTTAACTGTTATGCCCCTTATCATATAAGGGAGGAGTTTTGGAATCTCATTGTTGGTAGTGGTATTTTTTATGAAGATTCTATGAGTTTTGTAGGGGATTTGAATTTAACTATGGCAGAAGGGGAGGTCTGGGGTGACTCTCCATGGGTGAACCCTTTGGTTGATTTTTTTCTCAACTCTTCCTGAGTCATAATATCTTAAATGTTGTCCCTTGTCCTATCACTACAATGTGGAATAATGGAAGGAGTGGGAGGGAAGGGGTTTCTAAGAGATTGGATAGGTTTCTCCTATCATAATATTTTTATGAAGCTATGGGGAGATTTAGATTGTGGACTGTCAACTCTTGTATTTCAAATCAGCATCCTATTTGTCTTCAATTTGATGTGGAGCAGGGGGTGTGCAGATTTCCTTTCAAGTTTAATTATGTGTGGCTAGAGGATCCTGATTTCATTGATCTGGTTAAAAAGTTATGGCAATATTCTTCATTGGGGGAAGAGGAATCTCCTATGGCTTATCTTTCTGGTAAGCTAAGGAAGCTTAAATATGAGGTATTCATTTGGGAGAAAGAGAAAAAAAAGGAACAGTTCCATGAATTGGTTGATCTTGAAGAGTGGATGTTCAATATTCATGCTTAGTTCCCTTGATGTATTCATTCGAGTGAGCCTTTGGCCCAACTGGTTGAGTTGGAGGTCAGGAAGATTTTTCTGTTATGAGTCCAAGCTATAACTTGGAGGCTCAAAAGCATAGCCATATGGATTAAATATGGTGATTGCAATTCCAAGATTTTCATAAATTTGTAATTCAAAGAAAAAATCTAAGAATGTTAATTGGGATCTCTCTAATTTTGAGGGAAATCTTATTAGTTCTAAAAATACTTTGTCCCAAGTTGTAGTGGACCATTTCACTAAAGTCTTTGAGGATCCTAAATTTACTCAGATTGAGGCACAATTCAATGTTCTTCAACTTTTTCCCAAGTTTTTCTCTGAGGAGGAAGGGGTGGAGATTGGCATGCAGGACTCCCTATCTGAGGTTGAGTCAATTCTAAAAACGTTTGCTAAGGTTAAGATCCCTAGTCCATATGGATGAACTGTTGAACTTTTTATTCATTTATCTGATTTGATGGGTATGGACCTTCTAAAGTTCGTTGAGGAGTCTAGAACTAGGGGCTTTATATCTAGTTCTTTGAATTCAACATTTATTGGCTTGATTATGAACTAGTCCAAGCCTATCTCTTATGATGACTTATGGTTGATTGAATTGTGTACTTTCATCTATAAACTGATATCCAAGATTATTGTTAGTAGAATCAAGCCTAAGTTGGAGGAGATCCTTTCTTAGGAACGATTTGGCTTATTGAGCAAGAGACAAATTCTGGATGCTATAGGGGGTGTCGCAAGAATGTTTGCACTCTATTAAAACTAAGAAGCTTCCTTCTTTAATGCTCAATTCAAACCTAAAGTATGCCTATGACAGGGTGGAATGGATATTTTTGAGGCTCGTCCCTTTTTAGATAGAAACTCCTCTTTTAGTGGTTAATTGGATCATGGCTTGTGTAACTTCTTTCTTTTTCTCTATGCTTGTTAATGTATCTCCCTCTAATTTTTTCAAGAGCTCTAGGGGGGATCTGTCAGGGTTGTCCCCTTAGCCTTTTGTTGTTCTTGATGATGGTGGAAGGGTTAACTAGTCTCATTTTTCAAGCTAAGCAGGGTGTTCTTTTGAAGGGGGTCAAGGTGTCTCCTACCATCTCGGTCACCCACTTATTTGTCGAAGATGCCATGTTATTTGGCCTCAGTACCATTGAAGAATAGTTGGTCCCATATGATATTATTTTGTATTTTAAAGAATCTTATGGCATGGATACCATCCCTCATAAGTCATGTGTTTTTCATTTGGATATTGATCATGTCACTTTATCTAAGGTTAAGCTTCTATGTCCTTTTAAATGGTGTGCCTTGGAGAAGGGTTCCATGTATTTGGGGTTCTTTTCAAAACCAAAAATGTATGCTCACTCTGATTGGTTTTGGCTTATTAGAAAAATTGAGCATAAGTTGAGAGAATGGGCCTTCAGGTGGCTTTCCTTAGGTGGGAGGTTAATTATGTTACACATTATATTGACAAGCATTTCAGTGTATTGGATGTCCTTTTCCCTTATTCTATTTTCCATTTTGCATGATATTTGCACACTGATGTTTGGATTTCTTTGGTAGGGAAATGATGGAAATAGGAAGAAGTTCTATATAGCCAACTGGACTGTGTTGTCTCATCCTAAATATTTGGGGGCGGGGGGATTGAGTTTTGGTTTACTGGATCATGTATTACAGAAAAAGTGATTGTTAGTTCCTCAAATTTCTGAAGGAGATTTATGAAGGTCTACCACTAGATGGGGTATTATTTATCCTGGAGGGTCGTGGATGGAAAAATGATCCAACTTAGTGTTGATCCTTTTATAGGAGCATTGAAGTTATTTTTCTTGTCAAAATTTCTTCGGGCTTGTTTGAATTCCTTGTGTATTTAGTGTCTGTCTCATGCATATGACCCATTGGTTGTGGAACCTTTTTATTGGAAGAATGTAGAGGTACTAGGATTTTCAGGACCTTTGGTGAAAGAGTGGGACTCTTTTTTGGATGGTTTAAACCATTCAAGGATTCACCTTTTGGAAGTTTTTGATTCTATGTTTCAGGAAGAGAACATTTCCTTTGGTCAAATCTCTGCAAGGTTGGCCTATCGGGTTACTACCAAATTCACATTTTTTGTGATTCTAGAGTCATAGTGGGTTGGGCCAAGTAGTGTGGAAGTCTCTAGGTGGTAGTGCTAGAACAATGGAGTCTTAGAGTACGTACACTCACATCCAATTTTTATGATATTTCTATTGACCATACCTACAGGGAGAACAATGCTATTGCAGATAGGATCTCAAAAAAGGCTTTTGGTTGCACTAAAGGAATTATGTTTTTTTGAGAAATTTGAAGATAATAGAAGAGTTGAGGTTGGTTACTTCAAGGCTTACTAGGAATCCTCCCTTCTGGAAATCTTTTGTTTGAGTGTGGTCTTGGAGAGGTTGAAGCAATTTAGTTGGCATGGTTCTTTAATGGATTAAAGGATATCCACAGTCTTCTTAGTCTTGTTCTTTTTGGCCTTTTTTGGCATTGAAGCTTGATTATGTCTTTTTGGATATTTTTGTTGTTCTTTATGCTCATTAGTAACCGTACTATGCAGCTATGTTGAAGTTCTTGGTGTTTTAAGACCCTTTAGTCTGGATCGAGACAACCTCTAAGACTTTTGTACTTAATAACTTTGATTCAACTTAATAACAAATTATTTCTTTTTTCTTTTGAAAAAAAACTATATAACAACTAAGAAAGAAAAAAGTAAAGAAAAATATAATAATAAACAACACACTAAAATATAAAATTATGTAAACTCAAAGTTAAAAACACATTAACATATATACCAAATTGATGCTAAAATAGACACAAAGAGATTGCTTTAAAGTGAATGCAAGATGATGCAAAATCAAAGTTGATTTTCAAAAAGAGTGCAATTGTAATCCTTTTGGTTCCATAAAAAAATAATAATGGTAAAGACTATGGAGCCATGTCTAAGCCTATATCACATTTAATGTTTTATAGTTTAGTAGTTTAGAGGGTGTGTATTGTTAGTCCTTGCCGTAACCATAGGCAGATTGTTTCCATCTTATTTCATTAATTGTGTAGAACTATATTTAATTTTTCAATATTTTTAATTCAAGTTTTGGTTAAATTTTGCTATTTTTCATATTTATATTTAAATTTCAAAACAAATTTCTTTTGATTATGATTGGTGCTATATCATAAAAATTACTAATAAAAATTTGAATGAAAAAAAAAATATCAACTAAAGTTTCCTTATATGTCAGAACAAAAGTTTAAGAAAGCTTCCAGTACCAACTAAAACTTTCCAAGTAATTAAGAAAAATACATGATTATGAAAGTTTAATTATTATTTTTTATTACTAGACACTTTCTCAAAGGCTATGAAATAAATCTTTTGCATGTATAAGTTGGGATGTGAGCTGAGTTTATGGCTTATTATATGTGAATAACCATTGCTATTTTTTTCTCATTTAGTTGCCACTTTTTCTTTCATGGTATTCTAGAATTAACAAGCTGTTTATTTCCATTATTCCATTATACTAGAAGCAAGTATTTGATATGAATGCTTAAAAACTCTTTTCGTTGAATTCTGTGATATTCTCAACTGAGCTTTATTTGTTTGTTGCTTCATTTTGTTTCTCCTTGAACTTCATGTATGGGCTCAAGTATTGTTTCATAGTTTGAAGTAGTATATTCTATTTTAACATCCATACAATTTGTTTCATGTGGATGGATTATTATTATAACATAGAGTACTGGGTATTTCCAAGTAGATGTGAAGCTCAATATAATAATGCTGCTCAAAATACTTGTGCGAATTTAAATGGCTAACATATGCGGCAAGCCCAAGTGGAAGTCCGGTATGGAAAGGTTTAGAACAGAATTAGATTGGCACGCTGTTATATTTAGCTGAGAATAGCACTATATCCTCCTCTATGTGCAACTCCTCTCTGCACAGTTCCTTTAACACTACTATAAATTTATTTTTATTTTTACTTTTTACTTTTTAATGATCAACGGCTTTATATATAACCAATATATCTATGTATAATTGTAACAGTGAAGAAATTACAAACCCAAATCTGGTTGACTCAACGCCAACCTTAAGCAATCGTTTACCCAACGTAAGAGTTTGGCAGTGTCTGAGCTAAACGTCGATTTTGATTGCTTGCTGCATGTAAACAATAGAATAGCCGTGATCCTCAAATGACTTAGACTCAACTCTTGATCTCTGGAAGTAGTGACTCGGTGGCTGGTTTACATGTTCTTAGGAGTTATTTGAAATTCTCTTGGAAGATTCTCAGAAAATTTAGGTCCTAAATTGAATAATTAAATATAGTATGTTATACTTTCAAATTATATGTAATTATCTTTCAGCAATAATGTAGTATTTATAAATTCCAGAACTATTAATCATTTAAGAGATGGAACCTCTTTGTGATAATATCCAATGCAACCTTTAAAATTAGGTTCGTGAGCCGTGCTGGTGTTAAGTCTACATGTGACAAATTTACATACTAATTAGAATGGGTTTTTATAGATTGCTTGGGTGATGTACAAACTACTTTTGAGCTGTAATAATTTGCATGTATATAGAGTCAATTATGGTGCATCTATGGTGAGCTTAAGGCTTGTAGATGGAAGAATCTCCTCATGTTAAAATAAGTTATATATTTAGAGAGACTGTTATATATATATATATATATATAATTGGATAAACTTATAACGTTTTGTTAGTTGGATGTTTATCTATGATAGTTAATAATTTTTTTTAATAGTTATATTATTAGTAGGAAGATACTATCGTTGCAGTCTTAGTCTTACTTCATTAATTGCATAGAATTATATTTATTTAAAATTTGATTAAATTTTGTTATTTTTTATATTTATTTAAATTTCTAAACAAATTTATTTTGATTATGATTGGTGCTGTACCATAAAAATTACTAATAAAAATTTGAATGAAAAAACAAATTATCAACTAAAGTTTTCTTATATGCCAGAACAAAAGTTTATAAAAGTTTTTAGTACCAACTAAAACTTTCCTCAAATAAGAGAAAAACATGGTCATGAAAGTTTAATTATTATTTTTTATTACTGGACACTTTCTCAAAGACTATGAAATAAATCTTTTGCATGTATAAGTTGGAATGGGAGCTGAGTTTATGGCTTATTGTGTGTGAATTGCAATTTTTATTTTTTCTTTCCTTCAGTCGCCACTTTTTACTTCATGACATTCTAAAATTAACTAGCACTTTATTTCCATTATACCTGAGGCAAGTATTTGATATAAATGCTTAAAATCTAGTTTTGTTGAATTCCGTGATATTCTCAAGTGAGCTTTCTTCGTCTGCTTCATTCAGTTTCTGCATTGAACTTCACGTAAGGGCTCGAGTACTGTTTCATGGTAATATAATAAAAAGATTGCATTATTATCCAAGAATATAATAAAAAGGGCTAAGTACTGTTTCATGGTGGTAATATAATAAGTACTGTTCCATGGTATTATAATAAAAAGATTGCATTATTATGTAAGAATATAATAAAAAGATTGTATGATTTATTTAAAAATTAGAATTTAATAGAAATAAAGCTACAAGTTTTTCAATTCATTTAATGTAAAATAAAAAAAATGATTGTACAATCTAATAAAGATTGTTGTATCATTCTAACAATACAATAATGTTATTAATCATAAAATAAAATAATTTAAAAAAATTATAAAAGTCAATATGAGTTAAATGTAAATATTATTTTATTGATTTACATACTTAAATTAAAATTTTGATTACTAATTAACCAATGAAATCATAATTTGCTAGATCAATTTAAATGTACAATAAAGATTGAGTTATCAAAATAATAAAAGTCAAGATCATAAAGATTACATTATCATAAAATAAAAATAAATTATTATTTTGGTTGTTAATGTCTTATTAATTTTTTTATTTTTAAAAATAATCAATAATAAAGTGATCCAGAGCTTGTCCAAACTTGCAACACTTGTGATCATGTCATCTTTTCTTTTAGTTTGTTATTTAACGAGAAATTCTACTGCAACAAATGTGGCAAAGATACATCATTCCATTACAGTGGCAACCTTCGATGCATGCTCAAAAACATGATAGAGAACTTGATTTCACTTTGCACAGAGCTCTAGTGGACAAACTCCTTCCGGAGCTTGTCCAAACTACCTATGAAGACTACAGGAATGATATCTCCACAGTGCTTGAATTGTTGCACACATTTCAGAAGAAATTCGCTTTTGTGTTGGCATTGGACAATGTCATAGTTGACATGAAAGAAAAAAATTAGCCGAGTTTCTAAAGAATTGAAAAAATAGCATGCCACTCACTCATACTACACACTCTTTTCTCCTGAGCATAAACATGGTTACTTTTCAGTTATTATTTTTTAATGCTTAGTCTTTCAAATATAATATTGTTATTAGTTTATGAATCATTTTTTTTTTAAATTTTGAATTTATTACTATTGAAGTGTTGCCTACTTTTGCAAAGAATTCATAGACATATATATCCAATTGTTTCTTTATCATTCAATTGGTTTATGCTATATCAATTGTCTATTTTTAGTGCTTATTCCTATTGACATGATGTATATGCCATTATGCTAAATTTTGTGTCTCCAAAGGGATTGCTTCACATTGAATGAATCACAAGTTCAGTTGCCTACTTATGCAAAGAATTCATAGACATATATCCAATTGCTTCTTTATCATTTAATTGGTTTATGTTATATCTATTGTATATTTTTAGTGCTTATTCCTATTGAAAAGATGTATATGCCATTATGCTAAATTTTGTATCTCCAAAGGGTCTTTGGACATTGCCTTCTTATACCTTCATATACAAGATGAGGTTGCATAGTATCCCATTGTTGGATAAATTAATATAGGTTAAACAAAATATTTTGTGGAAATCATTCTACCAAGAAGCCTTCAAATGTCTCAATGTCTTAATTCTTAGTTTATTGACTTTACTAATTTCATTTCAACTTCTTACCTAATGCAGAGACTTTGTTGTTGACAGCCATTCTGTACTTGGAAACTTGAATGTTCACAACAATATCTATTATTTTTACTCGAACACACACACACACATATATATATGAAAATTTATGCTAATTGATTGCCATTTTCAAATTTGTTATATTCAGAATTTCAACAACATAGTTTTTATAAGACCTGCCAACCTTTCACAAAAAATTCATTTCAAATTTTTCTTCTAGGCAGGGACTTTGTTGCTCACAGGCCTTGTTCAAGTTAGTATCGAGTAAATAACATTTAATTCTTTACAGTTTAGATTGTGTGTAGTGTTCGATTTTTGTTTTTTTAATTGAACAGTATACACTACCAGCTTTAATTTGCAATAAGTTTTTTTAAATTTCTCACTAATGCATAGTCTCTAACGTAAGGGGGCAGAAAATCAAAGTTCCATGCGTTGATGTCTTTCTAAAAGGTAGGGAAAAATCTATTGTTCTTTCATTATGAATCTTATTCATGACGTTACTAAACCTTAATTAGTCCAATCAAGGAATAAGCATACAAAATGGAGATCCATAAAGGGTTTCCCATAGGTCAAAGGAAAAACCCTATGTCATGTATTATGACCGAAAAAGGGAGAAACGCTACTTGTATAACGAAAGGTCATTCACATAGATATATATAGATGTTTGCTAGGATTATTAATTAATTTTCTTTTTTGACCATTTAGTCTATTTTGTTTTTTCAGTATAGGAGGTCATTACCACTTTACTAGTGCATGGAGGACACACCTAGGAGCCACCTACCACTCATTGTGCATGTTTGCATGAGTTTAGAATATCTAGGGCCAATCCCTATAATTTAGGAACCCACTATGAGGGCCACCAACACTCTCTAGTAGTTGAGCCTAGTAGGTATTCAATTATGTTTAGTTATGCTTTGATTCCCATCAATTAGTTCACTCTCAGTCACCCTAGCACAAGTTTGCATGACTCAAGGGAGGTTGGGTGCATTTACTCACCTACCCTCATCAATTAACTGATTGTATACTGATTCAGTGATCTGGAGTTGCATTAGTGAGCTCTAGTGGTGATTTTCCCACACTGATTTAGCACTGAAGTTAGTTTGAGTTGGTGAATTTGAATCCTCCTTAAGGAATTCAAATTCTTCCTATTGTACTATTATTGTGTTACATAGACATCAATGATTATTCATGTATTGTTATGCTCACCATTTTTTTGCCTCATGTGTGTGTAATTTCTGCCATGAATCGATTGATCAATTTGCACTGAATAGTCTCTCTTTTGCAACCTTCATTATACATTGAATTCATTCAAGCCTTAGGATCTCGTGCTTCATTAAAATTAGCATGGTATCAGAGTAGGTATTTAGGCCAACTTCAAACCTCAGAAACTTGGGTTCCACATATATCCTGGTATTCTTACCTTGCTCCTTTTGGATTTTGTCCAAAGAAGTCTATCTAGGTGTGATGCACCCAGAGAAAGTGTACATGTCAAAGTGGAGTGTAACACCCTAGTTTTGACCCCCAATTGCATTAAATTATATATTATGTAAATAGCATTATTAAATTATGGTGTGGAGCTCAAGGAAAAGTCCCCGCCATGGATTTAGCATTTTATGTTTCAGAAATTAAAATCGATGACGATGGTTATCATGCTAGCCGATGGCACATTATAATTTTCTACATCATGTAAATATGCAATTAATAAAATACCCACAACTAGGTATGTCCGACGCAAAATTAAAGAGATGGGGGCATGATTTCACAAGGAATAGGGGGGAATACTCAAACCCTTGAGCCAATGGAGAAAATACAAATGTCAAAGGGAAAACCCATAAAACTATCAACTACCCATTTTGTCTTTTGTTCCCAGTCATCTCGAAAGTGTTTGAGTTAGTTAATGCATGGGGATGGGAAGAGTATGGGAGTGAAATTCAAACTGGGAAGTCACCCATTTTTGGGAAGATGTGTTTTTGACTTCTTGGGCAAGTAAATGCTTGGAAATGGATGCTCATCCCATGGTTGAGGGATCATTTTTTCTCTCTCATGCAGCTGGAGCTCCTATGCGTTTCCCTTCACGACTTTGGCAATTTTCTCCATTTCCTTCATGGTTGGAAATTCGTTTTGGTCTTGCCGAGGGAGTGTGCAGCAAGTATTTACAATTTCGGGGTGTTTAGAAGCATTTTTTTTGTCTTCCCCATGCATCTGTAGCTTGCTGTTCATTTAGCTCCATGTTTTTCTGTCTTTTCCTCATCTTCCCATACCCAAGATTTAGTTTTTGGTATTTTGCAGAGGATGGGAAAGGAAGAACCACGATTTGGGTGTGTATGGGGGTCATTTTAGCTCATACGGTGCCCAGAAACCTTTAGGGGAAATCATTTTTTCCCTCACAGGGTGTTTTCCCCCACTTTACCAGTCTATTTTGGTTGTAAACCCGTCTTTTTGTTTATGTTCGGTGGCTGAGGTGTTAGACCCACGATTTGGGTGTGAAAAGAGGTCGTTTTTTCCTTTCGAAGGTTATCAAACATTACCTGAAATGATATGGTCACTTGGGTCGATTTTTCCCTTTTTTTTTGTTTTGATTTTGGGTGCCTAGGACATTTTTGTCCATACCTAGACTTGTATTATGCTGTGTAGTGCCTCCTTATGTTGGATTGGGTGAGTAAGTCCAAGAAGCCATTTGTTAGGGGGTTGACTGTGTTTGGATATGGTAATTGGATTGACTATGGGTGTGTAGTCTTGTTGTGTGTGAGTCTGTGTCCCTTAGTTCCTTGTGGAAATCATGCCAAGCTTAGGGGTGATAGTGATGCTAAGAGACTAAGGAGCACGCTAGCCTATGGTTGGGTGGAACATTGCAACAACATAGCTGGTTGCGGAAAAGCTTCTTCATAAGATAAGTATCTCTTATGTCAATATCTGCATTTGTATTTGCTTAATGAATATGATGAACATGTTGAATGCTTACATAAATGTAGATGCTTCCGATGTATTTGCAATTTTCATGCATCTGTACATGTTTTAGTTGAATCCATTTTATTATAATGTTCATGGGACTCACATTCCCGGATTAGATAACACCATGGTCGCATTCCCTCTCTGGTAGAGTAGCAGGGACGTGACATGGAGAGTGTTTGGAGTGGTTTGATTTGAATTGGAGTTTTTTGTCAGGTACATTCATGTAATTTTTAAAGAATTAATTATTCTTGAACCTGCTAGATGGAGAATTCAGCAGCTCTAAATTCCAGAATCCTCACACCCTTCAATTACCTTGATTGAAGGGCTGACATGCATACTGTCTTGTGAAAAAAGGGTTTGTACAGGGTCACCATGGGTAGAGAGGTCGAACCCTAGCAGTATCTTGAAAAATCAAAGCATTTGAATAAGCTTGATGAAGCTTTTGGCTTCATGTGCATCCACATATCCAGGGAGTTATGTTCTATCTTGATGGACTAAAAATTCCAAAAGAAGTATGAGATAAGCTCAAATCCTTGTTTGACAAGAAGGATGAGCTCAGGGGCCATATTATGGAGAATGAGATGATAACAATAAAACCCAGTAACTTTGAAACAATACAACAATTCTTCTCAAAATTCAAATCCCTTGTCATGCAATGAAAGTAGTGCGAGATTGATAAAAAAGATGAGCAATTAGTGCTCTCAATTCTAAGCAAGCTTGGCTCAAAATTCTTAGTGTTTGTATCTACCTTTCACTACGGGAGACTAAAAAATCCTAATTGGTGAATTCCATCCCTTGATGCCTTCCCATAATCACTAATCTAGGAACAAGATAAGCTGATTCAGATGGGATCTCTCAAAGCCTCCAAGAATCAGGCTCTCTTAGCTAGAGAGACTAAGAATGTGCAAGAGAAGGGGAAGCATAAATTGAAAGAGAAGAAGAACATTGATTTCAAGCCTAAGGAGAAGCAAAATCCTTCAAAAGGAGCCTCTAGTTCCAAGAAGGACAAACACAATAAATTTGGTAAAGCCAAGTGCTCTTACTACAAGAGAGGATTTCATCCAGAGAATCAGTGTATGAAGAAGACCATCGACCAGATGTCTAAGCTCCTTGAACATAACAATATTTTCCTTCCTAAAGGTGCAAAGAATTCTAATGTTGGAAATAAGACTTAAGAACAAGAGAGGTTCCATGCCCTGAAGGGAGAATTTTCTCAGTCAAAGGATTTTCTGATTGATTCTGGAGCTTCCAACCACATGGTTGCCTCCAAAGAATCATTCACTACTTTGGATCTCTTTGGAGGACTAAGAATCCACATGAGAGATGACTCACAAATCCTAACTATCGGAAAAGGTTCCATTAAAATTGAGCATGGAGTGTTCCACAATGTGCTCTAAGTTCCCTCCCCGGCGACAAACTTGTTGTCTGTATACCAGATGACACATACTAGATCTCCCAAGAGAGTCACATTTGATCCTGACACAATGGAGATCTTATATGTCTCTACTAGAAATCTAATCGTGAAAGAATTTTCTAATCAGGCCTTCATGGCATATGAGTTTTCTCACTTTCTTCCCAATTCATATCCGAGTTCCTTATTGAATCATGCCCATAACACAAGCAAGCTGTGGGATGAAATGTTTGGCCACCTAAAATTCAAGTATCTCCAGCAACTGCACAATGAAAATATGGTCGAGGGATTTCCTCTGATCAAATCTTCCAAAGGTGTGTGCACTGGTTGCTTGGTAGGGCCAAAGAAAAGGTATAAGGTTGGGAAGGAAAGAATAGATGCCTCCATATTGGATTTAATCCACAGTGATGTCTCCGGACCGATGCATACAACATCTATGAATGTATCTAGATACTTTCTGACCTTCATTGATGTATGTTTAAGGTACTGTTCGGTCTACTTTTTGAAGCAAAAATATGAGGTATTTGAGACCTTCAAAATTTGTAAAGCCTTGGCTGAGAACACTCTTGAAAATAAGATCAAAACACTTATATCTGATAATGGAGGTGAGTATGTTGAAAGAGAATTCCAACAGCTTTGTGCATCAACAGGAATTCAAATGCAACACTCAATCCCATACACACCACAATAGAACAGTGTAGCTGAGAGGAAGAACAGATCCTTGAAAGAGATGGACACATTCCTTCTAGAAGCAAGAAATTATTCTCCATATGTGTGGGTCGAGGTAGTCAATTGTTCTTCGTATATCTAGAATAAAGTGCATCACAAGTTAGTAATTGTGGATACTCATTTGGAAGCATTGATGGGACATAAGCCCAATGTCTCACATCTGAGAGTTTTTGGCTCCAAGGCATGGGACAAAATTCCTACTAACAAGAGGAAATCCTTTCGAGCCTAGAGTAGCGAATGCATACTGCTAGGATATGTAGATGATGCTAAGGCATAGAACTGATGGACCTTGCAACCAAAAATTGATTCATAGAGCATAGTGTGCAATTTGAACAAGATAAGTGCATGATCCACAACCAACTGAAGAAAAAGAAGGTATAATTTCTCATCCATTTCTATTTGCGGATGATGATGTCTTGACTAATGTTTCAGATTTAGAGGATGAGGATCAAGATGATCATGATCTTGATATTGAGATTGAATCTCAATAATATCTAGATCTAAATCCAACACCTATTCCAAATTAGAGGCCTAAATGGGCTCAAAATCTCATTGAAGCATATGGTAATAGTGTTGGGGATCTAGATGATAGAAGACGAACAAAGTCCTAGTATCATGATGAACATGTTGCACTCTCCCATTCAGATCCCTTTCTCCCAAATAGGTGTTTCATGATGATGGGTTTAGATCCTCATTCATTCAAAGAATATTTCCATGATCCAAGATGGCAGGAAGATATGGACGATGAGTTTGGTTCACTACAAGACAACAAAACTCGAGAGCTTGTCACTTTCCCTCATGGGAGGAAATTAGTTTAGTGCAAATGGATCTTCAAGACCAAGATAGCAGGTGATGGAACAAAAATCAAGTACAAAGCTCGATTGAAACAATTTAGCTGGCATGGTTCTTTGATTGATTAAGGGCTATCCACAGTCTTCTTAGTCTTGTTCTTTTTAAATTTTTTTGGCACTGAAGTTTGATTATGTCTCTTTGGATAATTTTGATGCTCTTTATGCTCGTTAGTGACCGTACTATGCAACTATGTTGGAGTCCTTGTTTTTGTAAGACTGTTTAGTCTGGATTGAAACAATCTTTAAGACTTTTGTACTTAATAACTTTGATTCAACTGAATACCAAATTATTGTTTTTTTCTTTCGAAAAAAAAACTAATATAACAACTAAGAAGAAAAGGAAAAAATAAAAATAAAAACAAACAAATAATAAACTCCACACTAAAATATAAAATTATGTAAACTAAAAATTAAAAACAACTTAACATATATACCAAATTGATGCTAAAATAGACACAAAAGGATTAATAAAGTGAATGCAAGATAATGTAAAATCAAATTTGGTTTTCAAAAAGAGTACAACTGTAATCCTTTTGGTTTCATAAAATAAAACAAGAGAGGCTGTTAAAGGCAGCAAGTCCCTGCCTTAGGATTTGATTACTAAAGAATAATTGAAAGTTGAAGTGGTATAAAGCAGGTGGCTTCTCTTCGAGGAAATGAAAGGATCTTCCATGTTTATCCAATGTCGAATCTTTGAATATGATTTTAACATTTATTCCTAATATGTAATGCATGCATTATGCTAAGTATTCTTTACATGTTACAATATTTTGATTAAAAAAGAAGAAGAGACCATGTTTACAAATAATCTTGATATGTTCATTAAAAAATGATATAAGAGATGTTGTAATTATGATATAATTATGATCTCCTCAACATAAGAATATAAGACATACTATGCTCATGTTTTCATTTTTTGTTGTGTGTATGTAATGTGAATTAAAATAATGTACATGTTTTCAATTCGTTAGTTGTGAAATAATGTGTTCAGTTGTATTTGAAATCAAACAATCTTTAAATCCCAAAAACAAAGTTACATTGTGCCCTGATTGCGCGCACATGGAATCAATAGAGGCTTAAGGGAATGACACTCATAAAACTTTTTAAATTTAAAGAAACAATGGATTCCTTAGAGAAAATTGCTATCAACAATTACAGAAAAACATAGAGAAGAAGAAACCTTTACCTTTCCAAACAATCACAATGAAAAAAAACTAGTTTTATAGTGCCATAACTTCTAGTTGGGTTTTTGTTCCCATTTCATCAAATTCTATCAGCTCATGTCTTGAAATGAATTGTCCCTCTCCATTTAATGTGACGGTTGTTATATTTTTAACATTAAGCTAGCATTATATTAGGATCTTTAACTGAGAGAATAACAAGCACAACAATCAAACACAAGAGACAATGAACATAGTATTTGTCCTCGGGGAAAGCATAAATGGAGAAAACCTTGCAACTTCCTTAGAGATAGAATCAACACCAAAAGTAAAACCCAAAACAGTAAAATGATCTCCCGACAGCAATAGCCTCTTTCTTTCTAGCCCCAACAACTTCTTCTCCCTCAGCTATGCACTACAACTGAGTGTGAGTGAGTGTGTGATAAATAGAGAGGCTCACTCTCTATTTATACTAATTCCTGACTTGACAATAACTCACTAGGGCCGAATTCACTAGGTGAGTATAACAACCCTAGGGCCCCAGAACTGTGGGGACTTTAACCCTTGAACAATAGGAGGGTTACCCACATTGACTTGACATGACTTGTTTATATTATAGAAACTCCCGATCGGAACATCGGGGCATGACATGATTCAATTACATTATGAATGCTTTCTGGAATAAACATCGAGGTACAATACATAAGAAATACAAGTGAATACATTTCAAAGTTACAATTACATCAACACTCCCTCTTAACTAGGAAGGTATTATCTCGACACAATTTATCAGCACAAGTCTTCTTCTCTGTATCATTTGGATCATCATCGATTCCTCGTCATATTCAAGTCATCTTCATCTGGATCTGGATCATCACTTGATCTGGATCATCATCACTGGATCTAGATCATCTTTGGTTCTAGAACATCTCTGCTGGATCATCATCACAGTTGCTATCTCTTGATTCTTCTTGCCATAGGAATTTCTACAAAGCAAACCCTTTTTCATGTTGGTTGTAGGCCTATCCTCCATGTAGGTCTTTTCCAGCACTTATATCTGACCCTAAGTCAGAATGGCCCACCCAACACTTACATCTGATCATGTAGGAACCAATCCTATAATCATATCAGAAAGGCATGCCCAACACTCACATATGACCATGCGGAAACACATCCCACAACCCTGTCAGAAAGGCCCAGCACTCACATCTGACAACTAATGTCAGAAATGCTCAGCACTTACATTCGACCATGCAAGGAACCAATCATCCATGCCAAAAGGGCTCTACACTTACATCTGACAACCAATGTCAGAAATGCTTAGCACTTACATTCGACCATGGGAGGAACCAATCCTCCATGCCAAAAGGGATCTGCTCTTACATCTGACAACCAATGTCAGAAAGGCTAAGCACTTACATTCAACCATGCGTGGAACCAATCCTCCATGCTGAAAGGGCTCCGCACTTACATCTAATCATTGTAGGAACCAATCCTACAATTGCCTCAGAATGGCTCTGCACTCAAATATAATCATGTAGGAACCAATTCTACAGTCACATCAAAATGGCCCTCAGTCCCAGATTGAGATTTCCTGGTAACTGACCAGGTGCCTCCATTCCAAGAATGGCATTCAGTGCTTATATTTGATCATGTAGGAACCAATCCTATAGTCACATCAGAATGGCTCAGCACTCATATATGACATGTGAGGAACCAATCCTCTCATCATGATAGAATGGCTCAGCCCTTACATCTGACCATGGAAGGAACCAATCCTCTCACCATGTTAGAATGGCTCACAGACTCATCACTTCCCTTTGGAGGGAACCTCGATCTGGAGAACACCAAGCTTCTCCCTGAAGTACTCAAACTTCACTCTAGCCAGTGGCTTTATCAACACATCAGCTATCTGTTCATCCGTCACAACATACTGGAGCTTCACTGCTCCCCTCTACACCGTATCCCTAATATAGTGATACTTGATCTCGATATGCTTCGACTTTTCATGGAACACCGGGTTCTCTAACAACTTCACATAACTCTAGTTGTTAGAATATATAAAAGTAGCATCCAACTGGAGATCAAATAAATCAGACAGTATCTTCCTCAGCCATACTACCTCACAACTAGTTGAACAAGCTACGACATACTCTGCTTCAGCTGTACTCAGTGCCACACAGGATTTCTTCCTACTAAACCAAGAGATCAAACCTGATCCCATACTGAAGCAACACCCTAAAGTGCTCTTCCTATCGATGGAACTACCTACCCAATCTGAATCAACATAAACCTCCAGGTTAATCTTCTGATTCGCCTCATACTTGAGCCCATAATCAACTGTACCCCTCAGGCACCTCAGAATATGCTTTGCAGCAATCAAGTGAACATGTCTCGGATCTGTCAGGAATTGGCTCAAGGTGTTCACAGCAAAGCAAATATTTGGTCTCGTGTTCGTCAGGTACATTAAGGACCCAATCATTTGACGATACATCATAGCATCAACTGCTTCTGATGAAGCATCACTCAATAGCTTCAGGTTCGATGCCATAGGTGTGGTCATGGCCTTGCAGTCCATCATCCCGAACCTCTTTAGGATCTCTATTGCATACTTCCCTTGTCTGAGGTAGATTCCATCCGCATTCCGCCACACCTCCATGCCTAGAGAATAGTGCATCATACCCAAGTCCCTCATTTCGAACTCGGAAGCAAGCTTCCTCTTCGTATCAGCAATCAACCCATCCATACCTGTTACAAATAGATCATCTACATATAGTAGGAGCATCACTGGGTTTCCATCTTCAACCTTGTAATAAAGTTTGGAATCTTCTTTACTTTTGGTAAATCCCAAACTAGATAGAAAGCCATCAATTCTACCCTACCATGTCCTGGGTTCCTGTTTCAAACCGTACAAGGCTTTATTCAATCTACACACATGAGACTCCCTGTCATGTGTCTCAAAACTGAGTAGATGTTCTACATACACTTCCTCTTCCACTACATCATTCAAGAAAGCAGTCTTGACATCCATTTGGTCTATCTTCCATTTCATCACTGCAGCTAGAGCAAGTATTGATCTGATGGAAGTGTATCTGGCTACATGTGCAAAGGTTTCTTCATAATCTATTCCTTCTTTCTATGACAAGCCACGAGCCACGAATCTTGCTTTATATTTCTCTATGCTGCCATCTGCATCATGCTTGATCTTGTAGATCCATTTGGAATTTACAACCGACTTCCCTTCTGGTCTTGGGACAACATCTCAAACATCATTCTTCATGATCGATTGATACTCTTCGATCATAGCATCCTTCCATTATTTCCATTCTGCTGCTTCTTCATAGTTGGAAGGTTCTTTATTGATAAAGTCACACAATAAAGCTACATATCCGGAGGAGGGCCTGGTCCTCTTTCTTTCTCAGTGATTCTCTTCTGGAGCCCCATATATTTCCGCACCTTGGATAGCTTCTCGTATAGAAGTAGGTTTCCTCTTGTGAGGATTCTTCTCTTGAGGTGGATCTGCAGGTTCTTGAGGTTCTTTAAATTCTTGATCTTCTTCTTGAGTTTCTTCGTTCATGGTTGTGTCATGAATTCTGGGTGCTTCTGATTCTTCAGGATCTTCAATAGGTCTCTTTTTGGATTTGTTGTAAGCCGAGTCTTTGTCAAATGTTACATCCCTACTGATGTTGATCTTCTTGAATCCTGGGAAGTATATTCTATAAGACTTCGAGATTTTAGAGTATCCCACAAATATACCCTTGTTTCCTGAAGGATCTAACTTTGTCCTCTTTTCTTTCGAAATGTGTATGTACACTGGACAACCGAATATTCTGAGATGGATGACTTTTGGCTTCTTGCAGGAAAATACTTCTTTAGGTGTCTTGTTCTTGAGTACTCTGTGTGGAGTATGATTATGTACATACATCGCTGTTCTGGCAGCTTCTGCCCATAGATGCATGGGAAGATCTTGATCATGAAGCATTGATCTTGCAGCTTCCATGATAGTTCTATTTTTTCTTTTTGCAATCCCATTATGTTGTGGATTATATGGAGTGGATAACTCCCTCTTAATCCCTGAATCTTTGCATAACTCTTTGAATTCATTTTATGTGAATTCTCTGCCATTATCTGATCGAAAGGTATTGATCTTCTTTTCTGTGTGGTTCTTGATCAAGGCTTTGAATTCCTTGAACTTTCTAAAAACTTCATCTTTGTTCTTCATAAAGTATATCCATGTCTTCCTAGAATAATCATCAATAAAAGAAACATAGTATACATACCTGCTTAAACAACTGGATGACATTGGACCGCATACATCGGAGTGGATTATTTCCAAGATTCCTTTTGCTTTGCTTTTGCTACTTGGAAATGTCTTCTTTGTGTTCTTTCCTTTCACACATCCTTTGCAAACTCCTTCATGTTTTGCTTGAATTTTTGGAAGACCTTCAACAGCTTTGCTTGGAAGTGGTAGTGCTCTGTAGTGCACATGTGCAAGCCTTCTATGCCAAAGTTCATTTGGCTCTACTGTGTCATGGAACAAAGCTTGTTTTGGATGGCCCTTCAATTTGTATAATCCTCCTTCTTGTTCTCCAATTACTATTGCATCGTCAGTAGTCTTTCCTCTTTGCCACATGAGGACTTGGCCATCTACAAATGCAACCCTCATGCCTTTTGCATCTAGTGTCGATATGGAGAGAAGATTCTTCTTTAGTCTTGGTACAAACAAGACATCCTTCATTTTCATATACTTTCCAGAGTCTAGCTTGTAGGAGGATTCACCGTTACCTTTTATGGGATTTGGTAGTCGCCCCCAAGTTTCACCTTATGGGGTGAATTATGTTCGGATAGTTTCTCAAAAGATTCCTTGAATCCTGTCATGTGTTTGGAAGCCCCACTGTCAATAAGCCAATCTTTGCTTCCATGAGTGACAGTTCCCGTGAGTTCGGAGATCATAACATATTCTTCATCACTTGAAGAGTCTTCGCTTTCTTGTTTTACTTTCTTCATGGGAGGATCATCACCCTCATTAGTGTGAGCATGATGTCTTCTTTTGGAGTTCTTCTTCTTCTTGGATCCATTCTTATTCATGGGACAACTTCTAGCAAAGTGTCCTCTTTCATTACATGTATAACATCTGAGTTTGGATGGATCCCTTCTTACAAAATTTTTTTTTTGATGAGAATGCTTACCTTGGTGATGATGATTTTCCCTTATGCCTTTCTTGGAGTGTACTGCAAGAGCTTGATCTTCACTTCCCATCTTTTCTTCTTGAGCTGATATTTGAGCTTATTCTTGTGAACATTCTTCCCACAGTCTACTGAAGTTGATTAACTTATTCCTAGCATAGATTCCTTGGATGAAAGAATCCCATGACCTAGGGAGACCATTCAAGGTTGTCACCACAAATTCTGTATTCTCCACTTCTTCATCTACTGCTTCAAGTTGTTCTTTGATCTGGGAGACCCTTGTGAAGTATGACTGGATGGTCTCCTCATTTTGGATCTTTACATTCTTCAATTGGTTCCTTAGAGTCATCTTCTGGTTTATTTTGACACCTATGGTATGAAGTGATCCTTGATTGAATCAGCAATAATCCTCTTTTCCATAACCAACTTCTTCTTATGTAAGGCCTTAGCCTCATCTTCCTCTGGAACTGGAACCTCCTCATTGATGTAGGAGTCCAACTCATTTTCTTCAAGGACCAGGGAGATCCTATACTTCCAAGCTTAGAAGTTATCATCTCCCTCAAGATCTTCATCAAGATTGGTATGATGAGACATATTAACTGAGAACCTCAAATGGAAATACAAAAGATTTATATCTTACCAGGTCAAGATGTTGGATCTAGATTTGGAGCTGAATTTCTATAGTGCTAGTTCTGGACTAGATTAGGGTTTGACTTTCCTAGAGTTCTGTCCAACCAAATGCTTTGATCTTGATCTCTAAACTTCGATTTTTGGGAGGAGATCAATCCAGGCCTGGGCTCACTCAAAAATTCCACTTCTATGGAAAGCCCTAATTTCCGGCAGCAATGTCGAGTCCAAAACTGAAAAAGCTTAGAACCAGATTCTGTTTCGACAGAAAGATGTGCCCTAAGGAGGAGATTCAGACCAACCTACTTTTTTCTGAAAATCTGTGGAGAGAGATCCAAAAAGTAGGAAGCCCTAGTTCCCGCAGCTACATAGTGTCTTCTTCTCAGGTTAGCTCTGATATCATGTTAGATTTTTAACATTAAGCTAGGATTATATTAGGATCTTTAACTGAGAGAATAGCAAGCACAACAATCAAACACAAGAGACAATGAACATAGTGTTTTTCGTTGGGGAAACCATAAATGGAGAAAACCCCACAACTTCCTTAGAGATAGAATCAACACCAAAAGTAAAACCCAAAATAGTAAGATGATCTCCCGACAGCAGTAGCCTCTTTCTTTCTATCCCCAACAACTTCTTCTCCCTCAGCTATGCGCTATAACTAAGTGTGAGTAAGTGTGTGATAAATAGAGAGGCTCACTCTCTATTTATACTAATTCCTGACTTGACAATAACTCACTAGGGCCGACTTCACTAGGTGAGTCTAACAACCCTAGGGCCCCTGAATTGCAGGGACTTTAACCCTTGAACAATAGGAGGGTTACCCACATTGACTTGACATGACTGACTTTTTTATATTATAGAAACTCCCGATTGGAACATTGGGGTATGACATGACTCAATTACATTACAAACACTTCCTAGAATAAACATCGGGGTACAATACATAAGAAATACAAGTGAATACATTCCGAAGTTACAATTACATCAATAAGGGTTTCTTAGAAACATGGATTGTTGTACAGTCACCACGCTTCAACTTCCAATAGTGCTCTGAAATTGCCGAAATGGCTGCATTCACGAGGTGGGTTTTAATGGGTTTAATGGTAGTTCAGTTATTTTACGTAGGCGTCAGGGATAATTTTAGGGGCGAATTTTAGCCCAGTGGGATATTTTTCCATGTTTTTCTCCCAAAAAAGATTCACCATTTTGCATTTTTTGAAGCCCTGTTTCACCCAATTTTGATGGGGTAAACTTTTTTCACCCTAAAAATTGCCAAATTATTATATAAACAATATAAAATCCTTGGAAATTAAAATAGTTTTTGAAAAATATCGCCAATCATTTTATAGTTGGTGTTTTAAAAATTGGTAATATTGGCCAACATTTATACACTTTTAAATAAGTATGGTTCCTTAAAATCATCCCTAGTTGGCGTGACCTGGACTGGACAGATCAATGGCAGATTTTTCTGTGATGTGTGCAATGATGGATCCATGGGACCAGAGGACTATTTTCTAGAAGGTAAGAACTCTTTATTTTCGGTCCTTCAAATTCTAAATATTTGTTCTCAGAGGCTACTAGATATCATACTTTTCTGCAAAGTTAGATGTGGAGATTCTTGTAAAATTATGTGTTATTAATGAAACCCTAATATGGGATCTTTGTTTTTTCTTTGGATATTTGATATATTGTTGTTTGAAATACCATCTCAAGAATTTTTTTAATTGCTATCAACAATTATAGAAAAACATAGAGATGAAGAAACCTTACAACAACTACCTGAAGCTAGCATGTTAATAGTTGAAGATGCTCCACTAACACAGGCCTAGACAAGAATGAATGATCCTTCTGTTGAGCTTCTGGTGCTTTACCTGGATTAAAAAACAACTACATAGAACTGAATCTGCTACCACTGAATATGCTACAAGTATAGATTATAAGGCTGCTTCAACGAGGTTTTGCAACCAACGAGGTTTGAAACCAGCGAAGAGGAACATGGATATTGGACCTAGAACCAAGGTAATAGTTGGCTTGAAAACATTTACATGATGCATATGTTTCTCTTTGTAAATGTAGTGTTTTGGCGGTGCAATACAAGTGGCCAACATGTCAGCAATAACAATAAGAGAGAAACCACTTGTAACTTGAATAGGTGATGTGTATCTTAGAATGAAGGCTAGGATATCCAAACATTTAGGATATACAAACATTTAATGTTGTAGAGGTAATGTTAACCTTAGCCTTAACATTAATTCACCATACAATGTGTTCTACATCTTATAAACCAAATATTGGATTACATTGCCCTCTAATTTTGCTCTTGCCTCATTATGAGGCCAAATAAGAAGTCTAAATGGTTGATTGGTGGAGAAAAAGGCCAATGTTGTTGATTGGTATAGAAATCAACATGAAGAAAGAGGTCAATGTTGTCGATTGGTGGAGAAACTGACATTGAATTGGTTTGAATGCAAACTTAGGACACATTTTTAAAATTTGTTTTATTTTGCGTGCAAAGTAATTAAATCGGTGGCAAGCCGATTCATAGAGTCCCTGCTATCTTGAAAGGAAAGGACTAATAAAGGTAAATACTTTATGGAAGTTAATGCATGACCATGTCTAAGCACTCAACTATATAAAATTTAGTGCTTTATAGTTTAGAGGGCGTGTATTGTTCAAGTTAGTCTTGACTAAATAACATTTAATACTTTATAGTTTAGAGGGTGTGTAGTGTTCGATTTTTGTTTTTTTAATAGAACGGTATACACTACCAATTGTAATTTGCAACAAATTTTTAAAATTTCTCACTAATGCAGAGTCTCTAATGTCAAGGGGGTAGAAAATCAAAGCTCTATGGGTTGATTTCTTTCTAACAGGTAGGGACGGAAAATTATATTGGTCTTTCATTGTGAATATTATTCATGATGTTACTCAACCTTAATTAGTCCAATCAAGGCACAAGCATACAAAAAGGAGACCCATAAAGGGTTTCCCATAGGTCAAAGGAAAAACCCTATGTCATGTATTATGACCAGAAAAGGGAGAAATGCTAAGTATAACGAAATGTCGTTCACATAGAAACACTACATCGCATCATAGAGGGGTCATCCACATAGAAATTTTATAAGAACAAAGTATGATCGGTATGAGATACATTTTCGTTCACATCGAAACACTACATCGCATCATAGAGGGGTCATGCACATTGAAATTGTATAAGAACAAAGTATGATCGGTATGAGATACAATACAATGGTAAGGACAATGCAAGAGATATATACATGTTTGTTAGGATTATTAATTAATTATTTATTTGACTACTTAGTTTATTTTGTCTTTTCTTAGCTTAAGAGATCATTACCACTTCACTAGTGTATGGGGGACACATCTAGGAGCCACCTACCATTCATTGTGCATGTTTGCATGAGTCTAGGATCTCCAAGGAACAATCCCTATAATTTAGGAACCCACTTTGAGTGCCACCAACAGTCTCCAACAGTTGAGCCTAGTAGATATTCAGTTATGTTCAATTATTCTCCAATTCCCATCAGTTAGTTCAATTTAATTCACCCTAGCACCAATTTGCATGATTCAAGGAAGGTTGGGTACATTTAATCACCTACCCTCATCAGTTAACTGATTGTATATCGATTCAGTGATCCAAAGTTGCATTAGTGATCTCTAGTGGTGTTTTTCCCACACTGAGTTAGCACCAAAGTCAGTTTGACTTGGTGAATTCTAATCCTCCATAAGGCATTCGAATTCTTCCTATTGTATTATTATTGTATTAGAGAGACATCAATGATTATTCATGTATTGCTATGCTGACCATTTTTTTGCCTCACATGTGTGTAATTTCTTCCATGACTGTATTGATGAGTTTACACTGAATAGTCTCTATTTTGCAACCTTCATTCTTTATTGAATTCATTCAGGCCCGAGGATCATATGCTTCACTAAAATTAACAATGTCAAATCATAAAAATTTTAAGCATTAATACACTAACACATACTATACTAAATTTCAATGGTCCATTGCAATACATTCATGTAGTGATAAAATATACTTGTATCATTGATAGTTACGTTAGAAAACATTGTGAACATTAATGATATGTAAGTTGGGAACTAGATTCCAAATAATGGAACAAAACCCAATTGAATATGGAAGTATTGCAAGCACACAGTTACATATTTCCTTGCAATTGTTCAAAATAAGTTTGATCATGATGTTATTATAATACATTAATTTGTTGTTTAGTTTAATTTCATACTATTATTACAACAACAACAACATCATCATCATCATCATCATAATCATAAAAATTATAATACATTAATTTGTTGTTTAGTTTAATTTCATACTATTATTACAACAACAACAACAACATCATCATCATCATCATAATCATAAAAATAAACAATAACATATTTGTACACATATACCTGTTTGATGAATGAGATTTATCATTTCTATAAACTAAATGTTTTATATAAATTTTGGATATTGAGTATTGGATTTCATTTGGAGAAACATAGTCATGTTTAATAAATTGATTAATTGCAAATGCCATTATTCTTTATGAGGTTACAGTTAAATAATAAATCTTTGAGTAAGATTGAGACCTTAGACAAAAGGATGAAAGTCTCTTAAACACTAGAAATCAAATCACAAGATTCTCACTTTCATAAATACACATGACAAGATTTAACCCCCCCCCCAAAAAAAATGGTTTATTAAATACACAAATAACGATGCTAAGATAGAGGTGTAAAACATTCATACCAAAATTACAAAGTAAAGTTTTCAAATTCCTTTGAAAATTTTATGCACATAAGAAGGGAACATTATGCCTTGTAGTGAAAGAGCATGTATTTAGCTAGTTAGAGAAACACCAAGTTTAAGGGATTGAAAAGTGCTAAAGTTACTTAGATTAGTTATAAATGCATGCGTTAATTTTTTTTTAGTATTTTTAGTATTCTTAATATACATTGCTTACACTAGGGACTATTTATGATCTATTGATTCATGTTTTTAGATGGAGATTTGTGTTATGATCTAACATCCTTCTAATTTCAAATGTGTGAATTGGGAAATACAATATGATCTAACAGTATTGTTAAGATGCATTTATTTCAATGATATTATATTTTGTATGATATCATTTAGTTAAATAGTGGAAACCCTAATATGATTTAGTTACCATAGTTAGTTGAGTAGATAGAATCACTATAATTAAATATATAATATGATTCAGTTACCATAGTTAATCTTTTAGATAGAATTTCCATAGTTAAATAGTTGAAATTGTAATCTAATTCAATTACAATAGTTATCTGAGCAGATGGAATCACCACGATTAAATAGTTGAAACCCTAATATGATTCAATTATTGTTTTAACCTAATATTATAATGTGGAAATTTAGTAATTGAAGTTTGTAAATGAAATCTTTTACCTGAAGTAATTATGGATGGGTATCTTCACCTTGTACAAATTTAAAAAGAATCTAGAAACTACCTCCAATTGTAGATATAATCACCACAATTAAATAGTCGAAACCCTAACGTAATTAACATAAGCAATACTCAACAACCAAAATCCAAGAGTTCAAAAATATTAATATGAGGGGCATTTATGATTCATCCATTCTATCCAAATCTCCATCCATCCATTTTGGCCATTTTGTATGATATCATTCAATTCTTTCCATTTTGTATGATAAAATTCAATTAAATAGTCAAAACCCTAATTTGATTCAGTTGCCATAGTTAGTTGAGTAGATATAAAAACCACAATTAAATAGTTAAAACCCTAATATGATTCAATTACCATAGTTAACGTATTAGAATTGTTGTGCCATTTAGTTCTTCAAGCAATTAGTTATGAATTATGATTGCAGTAAAAGGACAATGAAGATACAAAATGAACAAAACAAACCACACAGGAAACATATGAGTGTAGCTCAGGTACAATTTCGAATGCATTAGGGAGCAATTCAAGTGTACAAACTGGATCTGACTGTACCTAACTAACTAGCTAACTCATGGTGTTTCAATCAATATCAGAGTCCAATAGATCAACTCCCATATGTCCAACCTACTCATACAATCAGTAATAACTAGTTAACTCAGTCCAACTGAGTGTGGTAGGTGGGAAAAGGCGTGTTACACCAAAATCCTATCACCTACATGTGATAAGATCCTTAACACTTCTATTTTCCCTCAATCCCAAACTTGGAGTGGAAACAATGCTCTAAATGTCAATTTTACATAAAAACCCCTAGCACCGCTTTTGACCTTTAACTTATGAGCGGTACCTTATGCAGCATTGCCTAAGTCCTGTTACAGATAAGCGGTGCCACTGCATATGTGCTTTGTTCTTGAAGTGTTTCTTACCTACACCTCTTTGTCATAAAGGTATATAAGCGGTACCTTTGGTAAAAGGTGAAAAAAAGAAGCTTCATGAAGCTTCTAGATCAAAAGCTTTGTGGATAGCCTTATCCCTACTCACCTGGGTCAGTTAAGCTCAAGATACATGCTTTGGGGATCTCATGGCCACCTCACCCACCAATCTATCAACCATTTTTATCCTTTTGATCCCTATAAAACCAAGCTCATACCCCATGGTTGAGAGAGGAGAACTAAATGGTAAAGTTATGTTGCTGAATTGACTATCTGGCCTAATCCATCAGAGAGCACAAGAGAGCAAGTTGGAGCTATCGAGGATGAGATGTTTGTCTTGTGAAGGAGTTTGTCGACACTAAGGATAAATGGTTGTAAGCTCTTTCATTTTATTCATTAATGTGAAGCTGGTTCCTTTCCTATATATTTGTTGTGTTGTAATCTCACTCATGTATTATCGGATACCTTAGTCACCAATATAGATCTATGAATGGTTTCTGGTATCTTTGATGTTGTTGTACTTTTGATGTGTTTATGCAGGGTTTTTCATCAGAGATCGTATTCCAGACATTTGTAGTCTCTAGGGGAAGTCTTCCAACCGAGTTGTAACTTATTTGTTCTGGATCTGAACCATTTAGACCAGAGTAACAACCTCTGTTCATAGGAGGTGCAATATTCCTGACAACAAATCTGGAAACTCCACTAGGGAAAAAGAAAGTTTCAGTTGATTTGACCTTCCTCAGTCCTTTAACACTTGTCTGAATCCAAGCTCCAGTATGTAACTCTCTTCAGTCAAATCTGCCATCTGACATAGTGAAGTTTGGTATAGAACTTTCAGATCTGTTCAAATATGAACTACTTTGACTTTACATGCTTTGTTTTACTGTTAATTCATCAGTATTTGTGTTGATTTGAACAATTTTTAACTTGAATTATCGTTCTCTTTATGTTCTAGATTTATTCAGGGAACCACACATGTGCTGCAGGAAATAAGAGGTGCCATCGCCTGAACCCTGTGAGCAATAGGAGGTGCCACCACTTGAGTGTAGTGATCCAGAAGCGGTGCTAACCCAGAACCGCTTTGTCAAATACCCATCCAGCGCAGTGCCAGGTAGGCCTTGTTCCAGAACTTGGTTTCTTTTGATTTTTTTCAAAAAGTAGGGTTTTGCTTGCTTTCAGCCATGTACTTTCAGGCTTGTTTGTTTGAATCTGGATGCTCATGGTTAAAATATTTTATGGTGAAAGTTTGCTTGATTAAAAGAATCCAAAAACTAGGTTAGGATTATTGATTATTCATTTGCCTTCATGTTTGTTGGTTGTGATTCTAATTTGAGCTAGATTTGAGCTAGATCTCTTTTCATTTCATTCATAAAGACTAAAAGAAAGACCACTTCATTATCGTCTTAATTCTTTTTTTCCATAGAGGAGTTCTTTTTTCTTTTAATTTTTTTTTTTTGAGATTAGGTTATTATTTTTACTGAGCATAGGACACTGGATCTCTGATTAGCCTCATAATATTTCAGGTTCCCTTTGTTCATTTTGTCTCTCTTGCATCATTACTGTCTCATCAAAAGAAAAAAATTATTGTAGTTTTAAGTTAGATCTATCTATGTTAAGAAAAATAAGAAAAATAGATTGCATATACATGTAGAGTGCTTGTTGTTTTTATTTTAGGAAAAGAGACTCTTACCCATTTGATTGCTTTCAAAAAGAAAATGAGTTTGGAATGTGGTATAGTTATTTGGGAATTTTTTGCTTTCAAAACGAAAAGAAAAGACTCTCTCTCCCTCCTGTAGGTAGGCATATCTCGAACAGTAAAGTGAAATATTTGCATCTACATATCTGCATGGTTTTACTTTTTTCTATCAAAATTCCATGCATTCACCTAACCATCCACTTTAAAATTAATGGTATTTATAGGCTTAAAATTTGTATAGAAATTTGAGTGATATGATAGAGACGTGTTCGGGTGTCGTTAAGCGTAGGAGTTATCATTACTTGTTCGCACTACATCCCGGGACTCGCGTGGTTCTTCCATGTACCATCGGTATATCGAACGGCGTTTCATGTACCCTTGAGGTATATAGAAAGGTACTTCATGTACTCGATTGTATATAGGAAGGCCCCTTGTGAACTGTTGTGCATTAGACAACATTACTACCGATTTGAGCTCCCACATACCTTGCGTATATCGGGAGACCCCACTAGGATACCCTATCTATCCGAGTTAACCTCTTGGTGATATTGGCTTTACTTGCGAAGCTCGTAAAGTCTTGATAATCCTAGTGAGAGTCACCGGACCATATGAACTCCTCCTATCATTTAAGTTTGCTTGTTTGGCCTATAGCTTGAGTAGGAGAGTTTTTGGTGCATTTTTTCTAGTTTTGAAACCCTAGGTTAGATAGGAACTGTGCAAATTGGCTGAAATGAGATGGTCCATGAGAGCACGGGGCTTGCCACTTGATTTTCCTCTTGTTTCAAGAGAAGATCCTATGGAATCTATCGACCAAGGAGCTGCTACCAACTCCCATGTGGGAGAAAATGTGGTTATAGAAAGTGGAGATCAATATCCTTCGCACGGTCCTCCCCTAGCTCAACAACCTTCTAGGGGTAATAATTCTTTCCATTCTCCCATAGAAGGCTGTGTTGATGATACCAACCACCCAAATTATGATCCCAATGCTCTGTTTTGGGATACCTCTATGGGATAGGCCATTGCTTCGTTTGGTGGTCATCCAGCCTCTTTTGAACATATTTCACCAAGTGAAGAAGAACGTAGACAATACCAGGTAGCCATTCTCTGTGTACAAGAATTTGAAAAGAGAATAGATAAAATATTGGCTACACCACCACCTAGCTCAATAGTTTTTCCTCGTAATGCGGACCCTTGGCCTGTTGGATATCGCTCACTTGCTGATTCTATGAAACCCATTAAACCTATTTTAGATCACATTATGACTCCGCATTACCAGGTCAAACCACCAACCCCACCACCTCCCATATTACGTCTGTTCCAAATCCTCCATAGTCTTCTGCACGTGGGGGACAAAATTCAATTCTTGCTTCATCAATACCTTCTAGTGCCGGGGGGCAACCCCCAGCATGACCTACGTTACCTGTCAATGGAGTTGTAGCTAGTAATAGACAGACCTCTAGTATAGGGAAATCTGCAGTCTATGTCCCTCCTACCTATACAAAGGTAGTTAACCCCCCATCAAGTTCAGGTCATCCCTTGGGGGAACAACCTGTAACCAATCAAACCTCTTGGGGGTATGGTTACCCAACAAATCAAGTACCTATAGGAAATATCAATTACCAACCCACCCCTACAGGAATACCATATACTAGAATTCCCTATCCTGGTAACACTTTCACTCCATGGGGGCAACCTAGCTGGTCCTACATGCTAGCTATGGAAGGGATACCCATACATACTGCCAGGGGCGTCGGAGGACCACCTTACGGAGGTACTCCCCGTGGGGGACCTAATGGTCCTGGAGGGCCTGGAGGTCTTGCTCCTAATGGTCCCAGTAGGCTTGGTGGTCTTGGGGGACCTGGAAGATTTTCTCCTAATGGTCTCGGAGGGTTTGGTGGCCTTCCCCCTAATGGTTCTGGAGGCTTCGGAGGTTTTCCTCTCAGGGGCCCTGGAGGGTCTAGTGGTCCTCCTCCTAGTGGTCCAGGTGGTCCTAGTGGCCCCGATGGTCCTGGTGGTCCTGGTGATCCTGGAGGCCTTGGTGGTCCTCCTCCTGGAGGCCCCAGTGGTCCTAAAGGTCCAGATCCTGGAAATCAACCCCCTATGGGTGGATCTTTAGGAGGTTCATCATCATAATAGCCGTATCAACAACCTGTATATCAGTCTCCTGATGGTCCTACTGGTGGTTACATGCCTTATCAATACTCCCAGTATGTAGAACCTAATCTCCAGTTACCTTTCCTTGCAACCTTGGACTTGCCCGATTTGTCCAAGTTGATTAATGATCCCATTAGACATCACCCCTCATGGCCTACCATTCCGATAAAGTTACCATCGACCATTCTAAAATTCAATGGAAAGCAGGGAGATGATCCCAAAAAAAATGTCATGACATTCCATTTGTGGTGTTCCTTGAACTCCCTAATGGATGATTCAGTTCATTTAAGACTCTTCCAATGAACATTGACTAGTATGGCTGCAAAATGGTACATTGAACTTCCAGAACATTCATTTGTGGATTTTGGTTCTTTGGCAACTATCTTTCTTACACACTTTCAGCTTCCTATTTGCTATGAAACATGTATAGATCTCTTAACTTCTCTATGTTAGAACACCTCCACACACATATCGGACCATATCCATGAGTGGAGGAGGCGGATAAGACTCATTAAGGCTCCTATCCCTGATCAATTGCTAGCTGATTGGTTTACTAAATATTTTTTGCCTCCAATCGCCCGAGATGTGGTTATGGGTGGTGCCGTTACCGAAAAGCAAGCTATTAGTTGAGCCCAATATCTAGACTTGGTATATTCCCAGTCCAGAACATTGTATGAATTGATCACTCAGGCTCCTCTCCCAAGCACTAATCCTTCCAAGCCACCAACAGAAACCCCTATTGATGGGATTGTTGGTTCAATCCAGTCCCCATCGACAACAAAACCTGCCAAACAACCCCATACTTCCACTCCTGCTCCTTCAACTCCCAAGGTTTCCACCAAGGTAAATTCCATTTAGAGTACGCAAACACCCAGCAACAATAAAAAGAAAGGTAAAGAAAAAAACGAAAAACCTGGAAACCCACAGGAGAATCCGAAACCAACCACCAATGAGAATGATAAAGGGAAAATAAAAGAAAAATATCCATGTCTACTATGCAGAGGTGACCACTTCATGAAAGAGTGTCCTCTCTATGAAGAAATCAATCAATTTCTAAAAACTAATCCCACGCCAACAGTTCTCACTAATCCTTTCCCTTCTCAACAAAAGATGATAGACCACATGTCTAATTAGGGAAATTCTAGTTCTTCAGAGGAAGTTCACATGATGTTCTCGGACACTATTAATTTACAAACTTGAAGTCAAAGTTATGAAAAACCCACATTGAAGAAAGAAGTTAATTCTTCTTCGAGAAAAGATCCCTCTACTGGTTCTCCCGAGTCCTCGTCTACTGGTCCCCTAACCATCGAGAAACCTAATATCGACATGGTTTCATGCCCACCCAAGAGTATTCTTAGGAAGGTTATTTTTAATCCTAATGCCTGAGCTACCCAATTTTATAATGTAGTTGAATATATTGCTCAGGCACCATGCGCAATGTCTACCTTGGAAGTACTCCAAAGTTGTCCTACACAACGCAAAAAATTGTTAACTGTGTTAGGAGCTTTAGACCTAGACAACACTAATTTGATTCACTTTAGTTTCAAGAACTATAATTCTAGGCTACCTCACAAACTCAATTTCCAAATCATAACGAAAGTAGCAGGGAAAAATGTCTTTAGAACTATCCTAGATGAAGGAGCTTCAACTTCGGTTTTGTCCCTGTCTTGTTGGAAAGCTATTGGCTCTCCCAAGCTTGTAACATCACCAACGACTATGAAAGCCTTTGATGGACGAGGTTTCCAGCCCCATGGTCTCGTACTAGCCCTTTCAGTTGATATTGGGGGAAAATCTGTTTCCATTCAAGTGGAAGTAGTAGATGCCCTATTAGACTACAATCTCCTATTAGGAAGAAATTGGTTTTACGCCATGACTGTTGTCGCTTCGATGGTATTTCAAACCGTCCAGTTTCAACATCTAGGGAGGATTGTAACCATTGATCATCTCGATTTCTGTATGCTGGATGTTACCACCCCTACAGCTAATAACATCCCTATGTTAGGCCAGTCCCCTCCTCCTTACCAGTCGATTGGGGTAGGCATGCTGAAGGATTCTTCCCTTATGGGGATATTTCCATCAAACCCTCCTAACATAGAAACGACGACGATAAATATGATTTCTTCATTTGATTATGATCCAAAGGGAAAACAAATTGTTGAGTCCACCTCGTTGAGTCTGTATGAAGCAATGTACAACATTATCCAAACCCTTTTCGATGACCACACTAATGACCTTCATCTAGTGGCTTTGGACCCTTACCATCTGCCCTATTGGTTAGAACCCTCTCTTCCTACTATGGATTATCTCTCCCAAACTTTTCCCTCTGATGAGTTCATTATTGAGATCATGAGTATGAATGAATCTATATGGGAGGATCATCACCATAGATCCTTGTTCCTCCCCAACACCAGTTTGGTAGACCATTATTTTGCATCCCTTTTTACTACTGATATTGTCAAAACCCCTCAAACTCCTATATTGTTGCAGAACGTGGAGTTTGAAGGAAATCTATGCAACATTACTCAAACAAATCCAATAGACATATCAGTCAAGCCTGGCACCCTTGAGAATGTTCATGTTGGGCAGAACTGCTCAGCAGAAGAATCTGAGGAATATAGAGCACTTTTCAAAGAATTTTGAGATATCTTTGCTTGGTCGTATGAAGAAATGCCTGGGATAGAACCATCCATTGTGATTCACGAAATAAAAACCTATCCCACTGCAAAACCTGTAAGGCAAAAACTGAGACAAGTCCATCCATGAAAATCCGTAGCTATCAAAGCTGAAATATAAAAGCTTCTAAAATGAGGGTTTATTTATCTCATACCCTTGACAGAATGGGTATCGACCATCATCATTGTCAATAAAAAATAGGTCACCATTAGAGTCTGTATCGATTTCAAAAATTTGAACAAAGCTTGTCCCAAAGACAACTTTCCCACTCCGCATATCGACCAAATTATCGACAACTATGCTGGAAGTGTCATCTTCTCGTTTTTGGGTAGAATTCAGGCTATAACCAGATCGAGATATTACCCAGTGATCAGCACAAGACAACATTTATTTTCCTGTGGGGAACCTTTGCATATAAGGAAGTTACCATTCGGCCTGAAAAACGTTGGAGCCGCTTTCCATCATGCTATGTCCTATGCGTTTCATGATATCAAACATATTGTAGGACCGTACCTTAACAACCTCCCAGATCATTCACAACGTAGGGAGGACCATCCTGGTCATCTTAGAGACATTTTGCTGAGATGTCGTCATTATAACATACAGCTCAATCCTCATAAATGTGTTTTTTGCGTCGGGATGGGATGTCTGTTAGGTTTTGTGGTTTCTAAGGATGGCATCCGAATAAATCCATTGAAAATTGCCGCTATTCTAGCCCTACCAGCCCCAACCAACCTTCTAGAACTCCAAAGTTTGCAAGGGAAGGAAAAATTTCTCCACCATTTCGTTTGCAATTTTGCAGAGAAAACATATGGGTATATGCGTCTCCTCAAGAAGGACACTCCATTCTTTTGGGATGACCAAGCCCAATAGGCTTTTGATAATCTTAAACACACTCTGACTCACTCACTTGTGATACACCCCCCAAATTATTCAAAGGATTTTCTCTTATACATTGATTCCTCCACTACTACCATCGCTATGGTTTTGGTGCAGGAGAATATCAATGGTTAGGAATACATGATATGCTATGCTAGTAAGAATCTCATGGATTCCGAAACTCGATACTCACGCATGGAGAAATTAGCATTGGCCATGGTCATTGCTGTATAGAAATTTCGCCACTACATTTTGCTCTGCACAACCACCGTATTGGCAGACCAGAACTCCATGTATTACATCCTCGCTCGTTAGGTGCTTGGGGCCAAATATTATCGATGGATAGTGATCCTACAAGAGTTTGATCTGGAATTTTCCAAAGCTATGTCAAAGAAATCCTTGGTCTTTACTGAGGTAATGTGTAATCTTCCCTGTGCTTCGATGGAATCTGAGCCCAGTGATTCATTCCCAGATTAATTCTTGTTCCTGATAAGCACTACTAACCCATGGTATGGAGATTTAATCATTTATCTCCAGACACAGATATTTCAGCCCACTCTATCTCGTGACAATTGTCGTCGTATCCGTCACCACGCAAAACACTGCCTCATCTTGAATGACACTTTGTATAGACGCGGTATCGATTCCATTCTTTAGTGATGCCTTACCCATGAGGAAGCTGAACAATTTTTGAATGACTGCCACTCTAGATCATGTGGCGGTCATATATCTGGGATGGCTATAGCCCAGAAAATCCTTTGCGCTAGCTATTTCTGGCCTTTAATCTTTAAAGATTGTCATGAGGCTGTTAAGAAATGCCCACCCTAACAAATTTTCTATCTGAAAAAGCACACCCACCCTGCTCCGCTACACCTCATCATTACCGTTGGCTGTTTCGCCAAATGGGGGATCGATTACATACATTGTAAGCCTACCTCAGCCAAGGGGCATGGTTACATCATCGTAGCCGTTGATTATTTTACGAAATGGGCTAATGTTATGCCTACATATGCAAAGGATGGTAAGGTTGCCGCTCTCTTCCTGTTCAATCACGTTATAGCAAGATTTGGAATCTCACAATCCATAGTTACGTATCATGGATCACATTTCCCTAATCAAATGATGGAGGAATTAAGTGCTAAGCTAGGTTTTCGTCATGAAAACTCAACGCCCTATTATCCACAAGCTAATGGTCAAGTCAAGGCCATTAACAAAGTTTTAAAAAAAATGTTGCGTTGGATGGTTGGAGACCATAAATCCAACTGGTACCATATCCTCTTCTTCGCTTTTTGGGCTTATAGGACTTTGGTAAAAAAAACTACTAGTTTTACACACTTTCAGCTTGTCTACGGACTAGAAGCTGTCTTGCCGATTCAATGTCAAATTCCATCCTTGAAAATTTTCGTCGAGCTTCTCCCAAACACTTCTACAGAGGAAGAAATATTTCTCTACTTGAACAACCTTGATGAAACTAGAAGAGATGATGCCTTAGCCAATGAGGCAAACAAGAAACACGTCAAGGCACAATATGACAAGTCTGTCCAACCTCATGCCTTTAATGAAGGTGACCTAGTTTTAACCTATGATCATAAACATGACAAACTAGGGAGATGGAAGTTCAAATCCATGTGGTACGGTCCCTTCATTATTTCCAAAGTTCTAGAGAAAGAGGCGTATGAGCTCGTGGACTATGATGGAACCCCCTTAGGAAAACCTTGCAATGGGTTGTACCTGAAGAGGTACTATGCCTAGATATTTCTTGTATAGTACCTTGTATATATGTATATTGCTTGACTTTTTAGCGTGCTTAAGTATTTTCAAGATGGTTTTGAGTTTAGTGTCCAAATCTATTTATACCATGTTTGGTCATGCAGAGTAGATGGATTTCTACGGCTTCGCTGATGGTGCTTGCTGCCACACCTTGAACCTTGCCTCAGCCGCTTGGGTTCTCTATTCCCCAACTCATGATTTGGTTAGTTCAGGAGCAGTTTGTATTGGTCCAACTACCAATAATATCGATGAGTATCAAGCAGTCATAGGTCTTGTGACTGAAGCTGCCTCCCAGGATGTTCATAACTTAGTAGTTTTTTATGGACTCACAACTAGTGGTTTTTCATTTAAATCATGTCTATACCATCAGGAATCCCATGCTTCTCCGTCTCTTCTGGAGGGTATACTTATTAGAATGGTCATTTGAAGCTATGATTTATAGGCATATCCCTAGGGAAGACAATACAGTTGCCGACTCATTGGCAAATTACATCCTAGACTAGCATATTGCCCATTCATGACATGAAAATCAAACATGGTTCGATGTAAATAAGCTGTAAAAAGACACATAAAACTCATGTAAATACATTTTCCATTTGAGACATATAGACACCAAAAGTAAAAGTCTGTATATATATATATATGTAAGTTTTTTACAAAAATAGGTCATGAGACCTCATCTGAAGCACTCAGGATTTCAGGCAAAACATCATCATACAAAATCGTGAAGCTATATATCAGCTTTTAGTAATACATCATGCAGCCTATCATATAGTGGTGCTCATGTTAACACATGACAACCTCGTTTACTCTGTGTGGAATTCTACTGAAACGACTTGGTACTCTTGTAGTGGGCCTTTGGTACCTCAGGGGGAGGTCGTCGATCTATGCATCTGGTATTTCTAGAGTTAACCTCTCTAGGTTCTCCTCTAGTTCCCCCATCACGTCATCACCCTATGGAACAAAACGAGCTCCTACCCTCCTGTCCAGTGTGGAATATCCCCCAGGTCATGCTACTCCAACATCTGCATGAAAACATTTAAGTCTCGTTACTACACATAAAAAATATAAAACATTAAAACATAAAAACACAATTTCCATTTTAGGGTTTTGTTTCTTACCAATGTTTCCCCACTGTGCACCAGGTGGAAGCGGTAGATCAGGGTCACCCCTGAAATTAGTACACGCATATGCGTAGTCCACAACCATGAGGAGCTGGTCGCTCAACCATTGGGAAAATGGGTCTCCAAACTTTACCTTGCCCCTGCCTGCTCCTGTGTGGGCCATGATCCGAACCCACCTTAGCATGTGAGGGTCTCTCACCCTCAACTATATGAACACTACCGAGGGTCTCAGTTGGGGGACCCGCTCAAAAATCAAAACATGCTAAAATGGATCCAAAACCAAATTACTTCAATTCTCCCTGCCGGCACTTGGTCAGCTGGTCTTTGAAAACCAGTAGTAATGCCTCTACCTAGTTGAAGAATGTGGGTGACATAGCCTCTATAGAATAGAATGTGCGCTGTAGAATCCCGATAATCCCCTTGGCTCCCTTATAACCTGTGCATGGTAAATAAGGTCGTGCGAAGAGGGCCATCCACCATCCCCTTGATGGGAATTTTCTTCCCTAATGTTATAGTCCTTGGAATGTAGTGGCAATTTATTAATTTCTGGGTGGTGATGTCCCCTCCAAGGGAACCAGTCAATGAGATAGGAGCACCCCATCTCGATAAGCCTGTCAAGAAGTAGATATCTTCTACTTCAATTGTCAACACATGAGCTCCCACCTCAAAGTATTGTTTCTCTGGATTCCACATGTGGAGAATATGTTCCAGTAAACGCTCATGAGATACCATGCTAGGTGTGTGGAAGAATTTTAGAAGGTGACAGTTCCTCAACACGGCTATACATCCTGCGTTTCTTTTGGCAAAAGCATCATGATCATCATGTTTCCTTTCTTTCTAGATAACCATTTTTGACTGATGGAAACCTGCCAAAAACAATCATAAGGCTAATTAGAAACATAATCAACCTTTCAAATCATCGAAAATCATCCATTTTTCCTTGATCACATGTTTTTCTTTACTCGTGGTCGGCACTGTCTGAGTGTCATTGAGCACAGGCAGTGGCACCGCCTGAGTGAAGAGTATTTGGCGTGTTTCCTGTGGGGTACCACTTATCCCACTAGGGATAAGAGCGATGCTCATATTTAAGATTTTAGGGCTCGCTCAAGCTGCCCAAAACTTCCCCAAAAATCAAAATGAAGACATGAAATGGAAAGAGTGAGGTTCAAGCTCTCACTTGGCTCTGACAATGCATAAATCAGATGGTAGAAGCTCCCAGAATCACCAACTGAAAATATGTCTAAGAAACTTCTCCAAGGGCTCTCCACTGTTGGTAAATGGTAAAATGTTTTATTTTTTATGATCTGGATGACTTTTATAAACATTTTAGGGTTTGGCATATCATAGTTTTGTTTTGAAACCATTTATTACAAGAAAACTATTAGTCATAATCTTTTAATGTCATTTATTGGAGAGTTTAACGGTTGTTTTTTAAGTCGTTACAGGAATAAGAGCGATAGCAGTAAAAGTTTTGGGGAGTTTGTCTTTGAGCATTTATTGCGACACTTTGGTCATGCTTTCAAAACTTAGCATCAAAGGTCTGAGCCCTTTTCTGATTCTTTTCAGACTCGTAAAATCCCTCTTCATGAAAAGAGACCTAATGGAGTCCTCTTTAAACTCTTTTCGGGCTCCTTAAATACGAAAAGATTGTCGAGCGATCTTGTCTTCTTCACACTTGCTAAAGTAATTGAAGAGTCGTTTGTATGATGGTAGGCATTAGAGGAAATTTCAACTCAAAATGGGCCTCCTAAGGAAAATTAATAAATTAATAGTTAAAATAATAAAATAATATTTATTAATTTTGGAGGAAGAAAAGAAAAAAATACTATTTTGTTTGTATTTTCAACATATATTCTTGTGTTTTTACTCAAATTTCGACTGGGAGAGCTCATTGGATGCATAATATTATGCATCCAACGAAGCTCTCCCGATCGAAATTTGAGTAAAAGCATAGAGAGATATGTCAAAAATACGAACAAAAAAAGTAGGTTTTTTTTTATGATACCTATCCCCAAATTTATAATAAAATATTGTTTAAGAGGTGCTCCCTTTTTGAATTTTAAAGAATTTTGATTGGCTAATACATGATGACATGGAATTTGTATTATTTTTGGAAGGCCCATTTTAAATTGAAATTTCCTCTAATGTTATCGCTTTTTTGGTTCAGATGAACTATTTACGAAAAAGGACCCTTTGGAGTCTTCTTCCATTATCGTTCAGACTCTCTAAAAATGAACAATACGTAGTTAACTTTCATTGGACTTGTTAAATTAAACATTGAGAGACCCTATTTTGGGAACGAACCCCTCCTCTATCAGGTTCGTAGAACATATGAGTTTGGACTTGTTTTTGGAGGAGCTACAGCAAGTGTTTGTTACCCTCTTTGGACTCATAAAAATGAAAAGAGGCACTCATCAATCATGATGGGGAAATTAAGGGAAGGGAATCAATTCATTTTGCAAATAAATGGTGTTTTGTCAATACCTTTGAACATGGCACTTGTCTGCTTTTCATTTCAGTCAATTGGGTATTCAGCTGATTTCCAAGATGATCCACTTTCATGAGTCATGTCACTCCTTTGAGTCTTTTCAAAAGAATGCATTTTCTTCGGTCATATCATGTATTTGTCTAGTCTAGTCAATGATGCCAAGTTTATAAGTCTTGTCGCCCGATGTTCAAAGGGAAGTTGAAAACGTTTACCTCTGCAGTCAAAATAGCCTCTGTGTCAGTACTTTTGAGTCAGTCTTATGGTTACTTCATTCACATCATTCCAGAACTTTGTTCTGAGTTTCATGTCATCGGGATTCATCATGGCCCTCCTACGATGAGAATATTCCTGTCAACATCAACTCATCATCTGGGAAATAGTCTTAGAAAAAAGTTTAGTACCTTGAGATATGTATGCCTTAATGACAGATTCTCTTGCTCTTGACATAGGTTCACATCATTGAACTTTGATTGATAGAGTCGACTGGGTGTTTGAAATCAAGACATCTATTCACACTCAGTAGATTGTTCTAGGGTACCTTGGGAATCATTGACATTAATGGTGATTTCCCTCGCACTTGTTAACGGTTCACATCATTGGCCGGTAATCAAGTGATTTCTACCATGTTTGACTTCAGAACATTGTAATCACATGGATAGAATCGTACTTTGTGGAAGACGAGACGAAGACCCTGGGTACTTATTTAGCACTCATTGCTTTCCCCAGGTTGTGATGGATTTTTGTATGTCAAGCATAGATCCACATTTGTATGGTTGTGGCTATGCTCAAATTGGTGTCTGTGTGACATAGATCTACGTTGTATGTATAGTAGCTATGTCCAAGTTTGAGTCCTCTATCACATGGATCTACACTGTATTCTAGTAGCCATGGTTGTTTAATCCTCTCATAGATTTTCCTTGTACTGGTCTGCAACCATGAGTTGGTTACATTTATTTATGAGTAAAAAATATTGATGTATTGCATATGCCTACTCGATGACACTCTCCAATCAAGCTGACTCTTACCTTGAAGTGATAACTTATTTTCTCAAAGCTCTCACCTATCGTATCCCTCTAGCCTCATGCTTTGGGGGGCATTCTGTTACGCCAAAATCCCGTCACCTACATGTGATAAGATACTTAACTCTATTTTCCCTCAATCCCAAACTTGGAGTGGAAACAATGCTCCGGATGTCAATTTTACATAAAAAACCTTAGCACCAGTTTTTCCCTTTAACTTATGAGCGGTACCTTATGTAGCACCGCTTGAGTCCTATTACAGATAAGCGGTGCCACCACATATGTGCTTTGTTCTTGAAGTGGTTCTTACCTACACCATTTTGTCATAAAGGTATATAAGCGGCACCCTTTGTAAAAGGTGAAAAAAAGAAGATTCACGAAGCTTCTAGATCAAAAGCTTTGTGGATAGCCTTATCCCTACTCACCCGGGTCAGTTAAGCTTGAGATCCATGCTTTGGGGATCTCATGGCCACCTCACCCACCAATCTCTCAACCATTTTTATCCTTTTGAGCCCTATAAAACCAAGCTCATACCCCATGGTTGAGAGAGGAGAACTAAATGGTAAAGTTATGCTGCTGAATTGACTATCTGGCCTAATCCATCAGAGAGCACAAGAGAGCAAGTTGGACCTATCGGGGATGAGATGTTTGTCTTGTGAAGGATTTTGTTGACACTAAGGCTAAATGGTTGTAAGCTCTTTCATTTCATTCATTAATTCTAAGTTGGTTCCTTTCCCATATATTTGTTGTGTTGTAATATCATTCATGTATTATCGGATTCATTAGTCATTGATATAGATCTATGAATGGTTTCTGGTATCTTTGATGTTGTTGTACGTTTGATGTGTTTACACAAGTTTTTTCATTAGAGATCGTATTCCAGACATTTGTAGTCTCTAGGGGAAGTCTTCCAACTGAGTTGTAACTTATTTGTTCTGGATTTGAACCATTATGACCAGAGGAACAACTTTTGTCCGTAGGAGGTGCAATATTCTTGACAACAAGGCACCTACTCCACATCCAGCCATGCATTAGCCATGCATAAATAGTTCTAGCTAACTGATTGTGATCTAACCAAAAGTAAATGGAATCTAACTAAGATTAACTAGTTCCAACACCAACTAACTGATGGAGGTTGGTGTCGGGACTCCCAGTGGCTCCTAAAATGTAGGGATTGGCCTAGGAGGCACCCAAACTGATGCATGCACATGCAATAAGTGGAAGTTAAGCTATAGCAGTGTTCCCCACACTCTAGTAACTGGTACATGTGGCCCCGTTAGGACAAGTGGACCCAATGGTACTAGTGGACCCAATTAATTAATTAAGGTTCCTAAGTTAGGATAAATAATCTAAATAGAAAGTATGGTAAAGGGAGGATTAATAATCCTTACACCCCCCCTGAATCCTAAATTGGACAACTGTGGGCTCTGGTAACAAGACCATAGGTCACCCACATACAATATAAAAGAAAGTAAAAAATGTTGCTTAATACAACCGAGGAAATAGGGGAAAACCTCATGGGAAACCCCCCCCTCAAAATAAGCAGAAATATCAAACTGCAAGCTATCTTTAGAAGAAAGAAGCTTCCTCCTTAGAAAAATAACTTGAGGAAAAAACACTACTACAAATTTGTAGCATGGTCCATCTATGAACCTCTCAATGTACTTCTGAACTACTGACTCTGTTTGTCTCTTCTGGATGGTGAAGGTAGGGAATGATCAATATTTTTCTTCTGTGGGCCATGTAGCTGATCATTCACCATCATCAAGTAGAACCTACTTGGAACTTTGCTGTACCACTCTGTAGGGAGCGAATCTGTGAGATATAGTGCAACATGTTCATTCTGATACTGGGACCTTGTTCTTATTATGTCTTCTGGATTTCTAGCACCACTTCTAGCTGCACCAAGGAGATCGAGCCCATATGGGATTAGGATTTTGATTAAGAATAGATACTGGATTTGGATCTAGAATCTCTTGAGATTCAGTCTCAATAACATGATGATGTTGAATGTGATCTTCTTCATATGAATCTGAAACCTGTAGCACATCATAATCATAAAAAATAGCTGGAGAAATAATTATACCTTCCTGTGTTGTTGGAGGTGTGTCATACAACTGATCTTCTTCAAACTAGACACTCCTTTCAATGAAGCATCTTCTGGTTGCAACCTCCATCAGTTTGTAAGCTTTTTCATCTTGTGCATATCCCAGTAGAATGCATTCGCTACTTTGGGCTTGGAATGCCTTCCTCTTGTCAAGTGGTATTCTGGCCCAAGCTTTGGAACCAAAAAATCTCAGATGAGAGACATTGGGATTATGCCCATGCAGTGCTTCGAATGGAGTGACCCCAACCACTAACTTATGGGGCACTCTATTATGAAAATATGAAGCAAAGTTTACTACTTTAGCCCAAAGAGAAGGAGGTAGATGTTTGGCATGGAGAAGGAATGTTGCCATGTCTTTCAGTGATCTATTCTTCCTCTTAGCCACACCATTCTGCTGTGGTGTGTATGGAACTGAGTGTTCCATTCGAATCCCCTCTAATTCAGAGAAACTATGGAAATATCCTTTGATGTACTATTCTACTTTATCAGATCTTATTGACTTGATCTTCTTATTGAAACTTTTCTCAACCATAGACTTAAAAACTTTAAAGGTCTCAAAAAATTATGTTTTTGTTTCATGAAGTAGATCCAACAATACCTAGAACAATCATCAATAAAGGAGAGGAAGTACCTGCAACCATTAATGGAGTTTGTGGGAATAGGTCCAGCTACATCACTATGTATCAAATCAAGTATAGAGGCAACTCTATGTGACTTCCCAACATCATACTTCTTTTCTAGATGCTTACCTACCAAGCAACCAGCACATACTCCATTGGAAGTTTGGATGGAGGGAAAACCTTCAACCATTTTATCATTATGGATTTGCTGCAGATATTTGAAATTGATATGGCCAAATATATCATGCCAAATCTTGCTGGTGTTTTTAGCATGAGACAATAAAGTTGTAGGAGGAGAGACAGGTAATAAATGTGAGAGCTCATAAGCTTTGGTAGAGTGATTTGCAATACCTTTCACTATAAGTTGTCCAATGAATTTTTATGTAATCTCAACTATCTCTGAATTGAATGTAACTCTCTTGGGAGAGCCTGTATGAGTCATTTGATAAATAGAAAACATGTTAGCAGCAAGGTAGGGCACACAAAGGACATTCTTGAACTCACCATGCTTCGCTCTGACTAAGCCCCTTCATTTTGCTGGAATCTAGGAATCATCTCCCATGTGAATGTTAGGCCCCTTTGACAGTGTGAGGGTAGATAAGGATTCTTTGGAAGCAACCATGTGGTTGGAAGATCCAGAATCAATTATGTATGCTGTAGACCTTGTTAATATAGCTTTCAAAGCATGGAACCTTTCATCATCTTCTGTCTGTGGTTCTTCATTAGGATTCTTTGCTCCTTGTGGGAGAGCAATTCTATGCTACTTTAGAAGACCTGACATTACATCAATATACTTCTTCATACAATGATATTGAAGATGGTATCCCTTTTCACAATAGGGACATAACTTCTTTTCAAACTTCTTCTTTTTCTTAGATCCAAAGGCTCCTTCGGAATTCTGTTGATTCTGTTTAGGCTTCGAATCACCTTCTTTAGGCTCCTTCTTCTTTGATTTCCCTTTGGCTTGTGCTTTTCTAGAGTCAGTAACTAGGAGAGCCTGATCTTTGGAGGTCTTGATGACTCCCATTTGAATCAACTTCTCTTGCTCCTTGATTAAGGACTTGGAAAAGGAATATAGTGAAGGAATTTTCCAATTGGGGAAGCTTTCCCGCTTGGAATGAAATATAGAAACAAATACAAAATACTCAGGGACAAGTTTGCTGAGAATGGAGAGCACATTTTCTCATCCTTCCTTTCTACTCCACACTGTCTGCATTGAATTGCAAGAGACTTGAATTTAGTAAATAATTTCTCAATAGTCTCGAAACTGTTGGGATGTAAGGCTACAAGCTCATTCTCCATGAGGTGTACCCGAATCTTATCTTGTTTTCCAAACTATTTCTCAAGATTCTCCTAGGATGCTCTGGGTGTCCTCAAACCTTCAAGGTGGAAGAGGAGATCTCTGGATATATGAGTGTATAGATAACCAAAGGATTCATCACAATGGTTCATAAACTTGTTCTTGTCAACTGGCTTATGGGTCTTGTCCTCCCTTCCAAGTATTATCATGAGGTAGCCATGCTTGTGCAAGGCCAACTGCATATCAATCCTTCAATCAAGATAATTAGAAGTTGTAAGGATCCGAGGTGTAGGATATTTATAATCCATAATTCTTTGTCTAAAAGATCACAAAAACTTCACTCAAGCTACGTAGCACCTGGAGATTTTCACTGCAAAATACACAAAAACATTTGAACTGTTAGAATCATGCTTTTCCTCTCGACATGAACATATTTTCAGGGTCCGTCATGCCCTCTCTGCTACTCTGAATAAATTCAGAGGAAGCAAATCATCATAGGGGACATCTGTGGAAACCCAGTTGCTTCTGATGTTCAATGGAGAGAAAAAAACATGAAACCTTCCTGAGAAGGCTATGATACCATATTAGAATTGCTGTGCCATTTAGATCTTCAAGTAATTAGTTCTGAATTATGATTGCAGTAAAAGGAGAATGAAGATACAAAATGAACAAAACAAACCACACAGGAAACAAATGAGTATAGCTTAGGTAATTAAAGTATCTTTGTCATTAATTAAATCCGGTGTTACAATAGTTTACATAAAGGAAGAATTCGAATGCATTAGGGAGAAATTCGAATCTACCAATTGGATCTGACTGTACCTAACTCACTAGCTAACTCATGGTATCTCAATCAATATCAGAGTCCAAAAGATCAACTCCCAGATGTCCAACCAACTCATACAATCAGTAATAACTAGTTAACTCAGTGCAACTGAGTGTGGTAGGTGGGAAAAGGCGCCTACTCCACATGTAACCATGCATTAGCCATGCATAAATAGCTCTATCTAACTGATTGTGATCTAACTGAAAGTAACTAGAAGCTAATTAAGGCTAACTAGTTCCAACTCCAACTAATTGATTGAGGTTGGTGACGGGACTCCTAGTGGCTCCTAAAATGTAGGGATTGGTCTAGGAGGCACCCAATCTCATGCATGCACATGCAGTAAGTGGTAGTTAACCTCTAGAAGTGTTCCCCACACTCTAGTAATTGGTACGTGTGGACCCATTCGGCCAAGTGGACCCAATGGTACTAGTGGAACCAATTAATTAATTAAGGTTCCCAAGTTAGGCTAAATACTCTAAATAGAAAGTATGGTGAAGGGAGGATTAATAATCCTAACATAACCAAGTATATAGAATCACCACAATTAAATAGTGGAAACCCTTATCTGATTCAGTTACACTCTAGTTCATCTATGATTTATTGATCTATGTCTTTAAATGGATATTTGTGTTATGGTCTAACGTCCCTCTAATTTGAAATTGTGTATTGGAAAATGCAATATAATCCAATAGTATTGTTAGGATGCATTGATTTCAATGATATTACATTTTGTATGATATCATTCAATTAAATAGCTGAAACCCTAATAATATTTGATTATCATAGTTAGCCAAGTATATAGACTCACCACAGTTAAATAGTTGAAACCCTAATATGACCAATTATATTAAGCGACATTTATGATCTATTGATCTATGTCTTTAGATTGATATTTGTGTTATGATGTAATATCCCTCTAATTTGAAATATATGCATTGGGAAATGTAATATGATCTTATAGCATTGTTAAGATGCATTGATTTTAGTGATATTACATTTTGTACGATATCATTAAGCTAAATAGTCAAAACCCTAGTTTGATTCAGATGTAACCATAGTTAGTCAAGTATATACAATCACCACATTTAGCCAAGTATAATGGAATCTAGATCTATTCACCAAGTCATTGATGGAACCAAAAACCTTCCAGTGGATCCATATGTTCTGACTAAATCTTTCCATCCATCCTTTTTGGCCATTTTGTATGGTATCATTTAATTCTTACCATTCTATATGATACCATTCACTTAAATAGTCGAAGCCCCAATATGATTTAGTTACCATAATTAGTTGAGTAGATCAGATCACCACAATTACTCAAATAGAATGGCATATATCCTATATTTGTTGAGTCATTGTTGGAGCCAAAAAAACCCAAAGTTGATCCATACGTACTTACCAAAGCTTTCCATTCATCTGTTATATCCATTTTGTATGGTATCATTCAGTTATGGAAAGTTTGTATGATATTATTGAGTTAAATAGTTGAAATGCTAATATGACCTAGTTACCACAATTATCCAAGTAGATAGAATCAACACAATTAAATAATTGAAAACCTAATTTTATCATATAATTTTTTATTTTTATTTTTATTTCACACACACACGCACACACACACTTATATAATTCATCATTATATTTCATTGCATTCTTTCACATGGATTATCATTGAACATGATTATTAATTTATTACAATTCACCATTTTTATCATGTAATTTTTTTTGGATGAAATGATTTCAATGTGGTAATTTTGGTCTTTACGTAGCATTGTTTTGATGCGGAAATCATGATTGGAACCAACATAGATCCATCTTAACTTTGTTTCTATCAAGAGTCGAGGAACCAAAGTTATTTACGTGCAAACCTTTTCTCAAATTTAAGACTCTAAAAGGGGTTTGCACCTCAAGGGATTTGCTCCCTCTTGACACTTGATAGAGCCATATTTAGAATGGATCTATGATGGTAATATTACACATGAATTGAAAATAAAAGATGTTAAAGTTAAAATATAATAAACATAAAATATTTCTTATTGACACATGTCACATCAACCTTTCCCTAAAGTATAAATATACTTTTCTCCCATTGGACATTTGTATACATTGCTTTCAGAATACTTCTATTAGATATGTAAATGCAATTGTCTTTGGAATTACATCATGTAGATTCTCTATGAGACTCACACATAAAACAACCTTTTATATAACATTCTCATATGTAGGATTCACATTGTAAAATGACATTTCATATTGTCCTTAATGGATTGGTAACATTCCCTTCTAGATTTCCTTTTGTTTGCATTCATGTAAATGGAATTCTATATGATATTTCCTTCTACATGCAAGGATACATTCTACAAGAAAACCTACCACATATGGAAAAGAAGAATTTACATTTTGAAAAACATAGGATTTCCAAAGAGAGCACCACAATACACGTACACTCCCTTAACCTCAACATCCTCAACTGAAGTGTAAGCCTCCATGTAAGAAATTAAGCAACTCCATGTTGTCTAGGGATTAATTCCCTTTTCTAAACTGGAAAATATTCCTCCTCTAATGCAAGACATCCTCCAAGTAAGATCCCCCCCTCCATGTGTCAACCACATGAAGAAGTCATCAAGTCCCATAGGTCTCCAAAGGAAGAATACTCGAACAAGTATCCATATAATATCTAGCAAATCAATTATATGCCACCTCCAATGTGCAAGTCCATCATAGAACACCAAGGGTCAAGCATACACCACGCACTTCACACCTCATGAAGAACCATTAAACATGGTGTTAGCAATTTTAGAGTATCCTTGAAAGCTAATACTCTCTCTTTACAAGGAAAATGTTTTCACCAACACCTATCTTCTCTCTCTACAACTCATCCAAACTTTCCATATACAAATTTGAACCTATCGTAGTCAAGAATCAGCCATTGTTTTCTAAAAATGAGTTATCACCCATCCATTACATTCATATGCTAAGGCATCACATTGAACCTCTTCAAAATAACTAAACGACTTAGAAATGGAAGAAAGTAATGCAATATGCCACAACATATATCATGGGAGGTATGATTTCCCTCATTCAATATTTGGTGCCTCTACATGCTCTTGTGCATATTGTAATACTCGAGTAAACCATATCATCCTCATACATGGTGGGAACATATCCAAACATAGTTAACGATTTGATGAAAACGATGACCTTAAAATGTGAACTTTATCCCTAAAAACCTATCTTTTTGGTTAAAAAACACCAAAATCAATCGTTGATTCAAAAAGTGGTGCCACTGGTAGCAACATTTTTTTCAAGGTTAAAATGACCACCTTTTGTATATATGGGCTTACAACCTCGTAATGTTGCCAATAAAATCCTTATAATAAACCCTTGAATAAAAAAGTGACACCAACAACAACCTGCTATTTTTTCAAGGTTAAAGTTACAAATGCATTGAAAGCACGAACTTAACAATTGATACCATTGCAATCAAAATTTTAAAACTGACCTTGAATTGAAAAGTTATGCTCCTAGTAGCACCTCCCATTTTCAAAGCTAAGATTATAATTTGTTGGAAATAATGGTATTGACAATCAATACTCTTACACCTAAGATGTTATAATCAACCATTAAATCAAAATCATATGCTTTCACCTTTTTCTTCACACTTAAAATTACAATAATTTTTAATTCATAGCCTAAAATCTATTGCAAACAAAATCATTAAAAAACAAATCCCCCACCAAAAAAAGGAAAGAAAAGAAAAAGAAAAAAAAAGTAAAAGGAGAAAAGACTAAAATAAAAATAAAAGTAAATAAAAATAAAAGGAAGAATGAAAAATAAAATAAAATAAATCAATTTAAAATAACACTAAAAAATGCCCCATGTTTATTTTAATGTTTTTTAAAATGATTTGTAAATGCATTTAAACAAAATAAATAAAATTCAATAAATTAAAAAATAAATTAAAAAACAAATGTAAATAGGTTAAATTTCACTAGCATGGTTGGTTTCAAGAGGCCTTATATATATATATAATTTCCAACCATTGTTTTAATTGTTTTTTGTTAATTTGATTTTAATTTGATTTTTTTCTAAATTTCTAAATTTTACTTTCTAAATTTCTATTTTTTTTTTTCATTTTCATTTTTTTGGTTTTAATTGTTTTTAATTTGATTTCTATTTTTATCATTTCAGTTGCAATAGTGTTGGGATTTTAGGAAGTCAAAACTAATGCAATTTTAATTCTAAAAGGATGGTGATATTGCTTGTACTTTTTTTAAAAATAATTTTGATGTTGATTTTAAGATTTTGTTAGGAAGGTCTCATTTTCCAGGTGCTATTTGGAGCACCACTTTTTGATTTGGGTTCAATTTTAAGATTTTGTTTGCAATGGTACCAATTATTAAGTTTATGGATTCAAACAGGTTGTAATTTAATCTTGAAAAAGGGGGTTGTTGTTAGTGCCACTTTTAGATTTGGGGGTTGATTTTAAGGTTTTCGTAGGAAAAACTACAAGTTTGTTAAGGCTTTGTTTGCAAAGGGTGCTAATTTTAACCTCTAAAAAATGGTGTTACCAATAACACCACTTTTTGAAACAAGGGTAAAATAACCACTAAATTCACCTTTAAAAAAACGACTGTAGAGAATTCTCGTGAATCATGTAACTATGTTTCTACATCAAATCTCACCTAGACTACCTCTGGATCAAACTTTGTTATGGCCTCTTAATAAGTATTTGGAATGAAATCCTCCTCACTCCCTTTAATATCTGGAGTAGAATCTTGTGAATTGTAAGACTTCATGTTCTAACAAACTTCACATCTCTACTTGCCAAAGTATTTTGTAATGTTGGAATATCAATCCTATAAGTTGTAGAAGCATCATTATATACACCAACACATGATTCAACATCTTCAAAAACAATGTTGACTACCTATGAATTTGAAGGAAGATAACTCTATATCACCAACAAATTTCCAAACGTTGTCATCCCTCAAGTTAGTATCACTAGGGAAAACTGTCAACAACCTGTTATTATGGGTATATAACTCATGCAACCAAAACAATTTGGAAACTAATGAAACAACCTCATCATGACCAATTCCCTCACCCTAAGAAAATCCTCTAGTGACTGGATAAGGAGTCTCACCAATGCCAACTCCCTCTTCCTAAGAGAATCCAACAACTCCGTCACTATACTCTAAAACAATCCTGTTAGTTTCAATACTACAATCAATCCCTAATTCCATAATAGGTTATTAACCTGTCTCCTTGGCATCTTGCCATTCATGCTCATTTCTCTCAAAACTAGAATTATCTTCTAGATTTTCACTAGAATGCACAAGCGTCATAGGATTTCTTTGCACTAGATTTTGTACCTAGACTACGAAAGTGCAAATACTAGACATCTCAAATAAATTGGATATAGAATTAAGAATTGGTTTCATTTTATCAGGTTCTTAGGGAAATATAAGGATCAAGGTTACAAACTTCAAGGTAAACAATCAACAAATGATAATGATATAATAGGTAAGCAACACAAAAGGTTGTGTGAATATAATATGAACAATGACATAATCCAGATTTAAAACCTAATACTTGACCACTACCTTCAAATATGAAGGATAATATTCATGGACATAACAATTTCCTTGACGAGAAATATAGTAAAATCAAACCTACTCATGAGTATTCAAAGATAAAAACTTTATCAGAGAATTAAATAAGTAGGGCAATCAAACTGATTATAAGCATTTATAATGATAATGAATAAACATGGCTCATATCCTATATAATATCATTCCAAATAAATTCTTAAAAATTACTTATAGAGAATGAAAACATGCTTGATTGCAGATGACTATGATGTCTCATAACCTGATCCCAAAAGAAATTCCCACTCCCTTCTATTAGGATATTTAGACACTTGGGAGTTAGTTAAGATCAACTTGTGTAATATATCCGTTAGGTAAAAGTGTGTTTCTTTAGTATGCATTAATATGCATTTATAAATATTCTAATCCGACGGTCACGATATGTTCTAGACATAGAGTGATCTGATGGTTCAACTTCTCTTAGATCATACCTACCATTGATCCGTGGCTTAACACTCGATTGGTCTATGATATCTATTTAAAGAGCATAGAGGGTCCTTGGCTAGTTGATCGATTATGAGAAGCTCATGTAACTTTCTTTCTTTTGCATAATAAATTGCTCCAAGTAGCTATTTGGCTAGGGCCATGGACTGTTTCCCTCTCGAGGGTTTTAACCACGTGACAAACATCGGTGTGTTGATCTGTGATCTATTTGTGTGAAGCAGTTGCTCACGGTGTTCGGTGTTTTGGGAGTACCCTGTGTACCAGAACATGGTATCAGAGCTTTTATGAAGAGCCGCTTTCGGTTTTGATCTAGATTTGGGATCGGTGTTGCCGAAACTTTGAAAGGGTTTTTGGTTCTAGATTTTTTGTGCATTTTTTGCTTATGGGAGCTGTTTCATTGCATTCGGAGCTCCGTTTCCATTGGAAAATAGTTTTCATTTCATCAAAAACTGTTTCCGTTTGTTCCAGAAACACCCATTTCGGCAAATCTGAAGGTATAATGTTACAGTGACGGATTTTTTTTTTGTAAATCTCTCATATCTTATCAGTTTTATTATTAGATATTATTTGTTTTAGTCTTGGACTATTGCCTTCCTTGACTACGTATGCTCTTTGCCGTGCACCTTGCGCGATCGCGGCGAATCAGAAACAGTAAGGGAAATTTTCTTTTTTCTTGTCTTCTCAGCAACGTATGCTCTTTGCCATGCACCTTGTGCGATCACGGAAAATCAGAAACAATGAGAAAACTTAAAAACGTATACTTTCCGGGTAAGCTATCCAAGATCTAACCCCATTGTATGGAAAAAGTTTTTTTGGTTTTTGTTTTTCGTTTTTTTTGTGATTTGCAGGAAAAAAAGGCAACCACGGAGAACAAGAGAGAAGAGTAAAAAAAAATAAAAAAATCCCCCTTCCTCCTTTCATTCTTTTATGTACCTTTTAAACTTAGCTCACTTGGTCCAAAGTTGCTTTATTCCTTAATAGGTCTCGAGTTCAAGTCTTATTAAGCTACTTCTTAGTGCATGCAATTTCTATTTTCAAGTTACTTTATTGTAAAAGTGCATCTCACATAAATAAAATAAAATAAAAAGTGAGTCACTTAAGTCTTTTAATTTATTGCCGCACTATTTAAAAGTAACATTATTGTTAAAATGAACCTCACTTATTCTACAAAAGTGATTCACTTCAAAACAACTTTATTGTAAAGTGATTGTCAAAGGTTGATCTTGGGAAGAGGGGGGTTCTTTTTTTTAGTTGGTCAAGTTAATATCTGCCACGTCACTATTGGGGACATCTTCAACATTTTCTTTGATCAAGCATAACTTCATCATCTAGAATCAGTTTTCAGTGCCGTTTTTTTTTTAAATCGCATATTTTTTCGATTTCTTTGCAACCAAATAGTTGGTTTCTATTTTTTTTAGCTATTATTTTATAGTATGGACACCCCTTGTGATATTATACTTACAAGTTCTAACTATTTCTCATGGAAATCTCGTATGGAGGATGTTCTACGAAGTAGGGGAATTTTCAGGATAACCTCAGGGAAAGAAACAGAACCCACTGATGATGATAAGAAAATTAAATGGGCAAATAGATGTGATGAATCTCGTGGATTAATTGGGATGTCAATCTCTACTAATTTGCGATTCCACATATCTGGAATTGATGAACTTGATAAAACTTGGGAAAAGTTGGAATCTGTGTTTGGTAAACATAATGAAATTCGGGGTCATCAACTTGAGAATGAGTTGCTTTCCTTGAATCCAAATGATTTTTCATGCATTCAAGACTATTTATATAATTATAAAACTCTTAGACTCTTATGTGTAGAATGCAAGATTAAGAAATAAGACAAACAATGTATTTATCATATTCTTTCCAAACTTGGACCTACATATTTTGTTTTTGTATGTACATTCTACTCCATGAAAGAATCATTGACTACAACTAGCTATCAAGAGCCTAGTCTTGAATCCTTTTGTGATTCCTTAATTAGAGAGCAATATAATCTTATTCATCTTGGAATAATTAACAATGCAGATACATCTAGGAAAGCCTTATTGTCCCAACAGAAAGAAAAGTCCAAGCCTCCCAAGAAATAGAATTTTTTCAATAATAAGACAAACAACAAAGGTCCCAAACCCTCTCAGTCAGCTCCTTCTTTAAAAAATGACAAAGGATCCAATCAAAAAGGAAAGAAGACTAAGCGTCATTGCAATTTTTGTGGGAAAGATAATCATGATGAATCTAAGTGTTTCAAGAAGATGGTAGCCTTGAAAGTAGAAATGAAGAAGCACCACATCAGCACAGATTTGTCTTCAGAATCTAACTCTCATGGACATGCACTTTGTGCTTCTAGTTACTCTTATACTGCATCTTCTTCTTCTACTTCAAATGAATGGCTCATTGATTCTGGAGCATCTTATCATATGGCTAAGGATCAAGCCATATCTTCTACTATGCATGAATGTAACACCAAACAAATATTTGTTGGTGATGATAGATCTCTAAGTGTTGTAGGATCTTGAACAGTTCCAGTAGAAAAATGGTCATTTCAATGATGTACTATGTGTTCTAAAAATTTCCTGCAATTTGTTATCAGTCTATCAAATTACTCATTCAGGTGAAGGTAAAACTGTGATGTTTACACCTCACCAAGTTGTAATCAAGGATTTTAAAAATCCTCAAAATGTCCTTGCTACTAGAATTGTTGATGATATTACCAGGTTGTACAAATTTAACAACTTTGGGTCATCACCTTTTCCTTCATTTTTTGTTGCTCATAGTAATAACTTGAGAAAACTTTGGCATGAGCAATTTGGTCACTTAAATTGTCGCTCATTGCAACAACTATGTAAAGACAATATGGTGACTGGTCTTCCGATGGTATCTTGCAAGGATGGTGTTTTTTTTAGTTGTGTACTTGGAAAACATCATCGGGACAGTTTTGACAAACGTTCCTCTTGGCACGCCTCGGTTCCTTTGGAGCTTGTGCATAGTGACTTGTGTGGTCCTCTTCCATCTGCATCCTTTTCTAGTTTCAAATATTTATTAACTTTCATTGATGACTACTCCAGACACATTTGGGTTTACTTCCTAAAACTTAAGAGCGAAGTATTTAACATGTTCTTGGCCTACAAGGCCCTTGTTGAAAAACAATCTGGTCATCAAATTATTAAGTTAAGATCTAACAATATAGGAGAATATGTTAACAACAAGTTCACTACTTTCTGCACTGAACAAGGAATCCAACAATAACACACTGTTCCATATACACCACAACAAAATGGTGTAGCTGAACAGAAGAACCGCACTTTAAAAGAAATGGCTAATTGTATGATCCAATCTAAGGGACTAAGTCTTCAATATTGGGCTGAGGCCATAAATTGTGCAAATTACATAGTTAATCGCACACCCACTAAATTTTTACAAGGTATAACACTGGAATAAGCATGGAGTAAAATTAAACCAGATGTAAGTCACTTTTGTGTGTTTGGTTGTGAAGCATGGGCTCACATTCCGGATGAAAAACGGAAAGCATTGTAGCCTAAAAGTGAAAAGTGCATATTTGTTGGATATTTTGAAGATGTAAAAGGTTATAGACTTCTTCAACCCCATTCACATGATATAATCATTAGAAGAGATGTTAAATTGAATGAAAATATCTTGGCCTGCGAGCCTAACTTGGCGGGTGTGCCATCTTTGGCATATGAGCCTGATTCAGTGATTGTGCCTTATTCTTCTTCTTCCAGCTTCCTTGATAGGTTTCCAACTCTAGTTTCTGATGATGACAGTGAGGATGAAAATCCACCTCTGCCTGCTCATGTTCCTCAAATTGCACCAGCACCAATACTTCCTCGATGGGTTTGTTCAACATGTGAAGCAGCTGGTGATCTTGCTGGTGATCCTAGAGATCAACGTCGAACATGTTCTCAGTTTCAATGAGCCTCTTCTCTTTTGACTCAAGTTTTCGAGAATCATGATCCATAAAATTTTGCAGAAGCTTCAGGAAATCTAGATTGGGATGTAGCTACGGATGAAGAATATCGTTCCTTAATGGCGAATGATACTTGGGATCTTGTTCCTCTTCCCAAAGGAAGAAAACTTGTCAGATGTAAATGGGTTTACAGAACTAAGTATGCATCAGATGGAAGTGTTGAAAGACTTAAGGCAATGTTAGTTGGCAAAGGTTTTTCCCAAGTTGAAGGGATTGACTACAATGAAACCTTTGCCCCTGTAGCAAAAATGAACTCCATCTGCCTTGTTCTTTCCCTTGCAGCCTTACATAACTGGGAATTCCATCAAATGGATGTCAAGTCTGCCTTCTTACATGGTAATTTACATGAGGAAATTTACATGGAACAACCTCCTGGATATGTTCAGAATAACTCTAGCCTTGTTTGTCTCCTTAAGAAATCCTTATATGTCCTTAAGCAAGCTCCTAGAGCTTGGTATGCCAAAATGGATAGCTTTCTCCTTGACATTGGTTTTTCTAGATGCCATTCTAACCCCAATGTCTATACCAGGAAAGTAGGAAACCATATCATCATACTTGTTCATTATGTTGATGATATTATCCTTACTGGTAGTGACCCTAAACTTATAACCCATGTGAAATCCAGTCTTAAGCAAAATTTTGAAATGTCAGACTTAGGAAATTTGCATTATTTTCTTGGTCTCCAAGTCTTGCAAACCAAAGGAGGAATCTTTCTTTCCCAGTCTAAGTATGCTTGTGACCTTCTTCATCGCTTCCACATGGAAGATTGTAAACCAGCCCCTTCTCCCTTCCAGTCTGGAGTCAAACTTTCTGCCACTTGTACTTCCCCTAAAGTAGATGCCACCTTGTATCATTAGCTTGTTGGTAGTATTTTATACTTGACTCATTCCCGTTTTGACATTTCCTTTACCATTGGTCATGTTTCCCATTATATGAAAACTCCTCATGAAAGTCATTGGAAAGCAGCAAAAAGAATACTTCGATATATTCAAGGTACAATTCAGTTTGGGACTCATTACAGTATAGGGGGGAAACCTTTGTTGGTTGGTTTTACTAATTCAGATTGGGCCAGCGATCCTGATGATCGAAATTCTACTGCAGGTTATGTTTTCAATCTGGGGTTTGGACCGGTCACTTGGGTTTGTAAGAAACAACAAGCTCTTACTCTTTCTTTAGCAGAAGCAGAATATCGAGCCACAGTTAATGCTAGTCAGGAAGCTTTATGGCTTCGACAGATCCTTTCAGAGTTTGGATTCGAGCAGCAGCAGCCTACTCCATTTTGGTGCGACAATAAAAGTGCCATCAAGCTCGCCAAAGATCTAGTTCTACATTAGCACAGCAAACACATTGAGCTACACATGCACTTCATCAGAAATCTCATTCATGATAGTGTTATTGAAGTTTTGTATTGCCCTACAGATGATCAAGTTGCAGACATCTTCACCAAGTCTCTTATAGAAGCGAAGTTTTCTAAACTTCGATCTATGTTAGGAGTTGAAGAATGTGTCCTTAAGGAGGGATAGGCTTTAATGCCTCCTTCCTTCTCCTAATAGTGTTATTTTTGTAAATCCTTCAATCCTATCCCAAGTTGTTCTTAAGGGGGGATGCTAGGATATTTAGACACTTAGGATTTAGTTAAGATCAACTTGTGTAATATATCCATTAGGCAAAAGTGTGTTTCTTTAGTATGCATTAGTATGCATTTGTAAATATTCTAATCCGACGATCACAATATGTTCTAGACATAAAGTGATCCGACGGTTCAACTTCTCTTAGATCGTACCTACCATTGATCCGTGGCTTAACACCTGATTGGTCTATGATCTCTATTTAAAGAGAATAGAGGGTCCTTGGCTAGTTGATCGATTATGAGAAGCTCATGTAACTTTCTTTCTTTTGCATAATAATTTGCTCCAAGTAGATATTTGGCTGGGGCTGTGGACTGTTTCCCTCTCGAGGGTTTTAACCACGTGACAAACATCATTGTGTTGATATGTGATCTATTTGTGTGAAGCAGTTGCTCAAGGTATTCGATGTTTTGGGAGTACCCTATGTACTCTAACACCTTCTTTACTTCGGTATTTACATTTATAATCATACATAAGTTTTAAGAATCAATTCAAGATCCAAATTTTAAGGATTGAATATACTCAAAATAGAAAAGAAATATCATATTGAATATTTACGTGTTAATTATTTTGACTCATAAAGTGCAAAATCTACCACCTACACCTATTTATCATTTATTAACTGACTGGTGATAATGACGAGTCATCCTAGAAGTATCGATCTCGATCATTTGTTGACCATTACAACTAGAGGTCGAAGTGAAGTTTGTTGAAACATGAACTATCAGATGTGCCTTGCTGCATCAACCAATATAGTAAGTCCATGTAATTCCTGAGACCTCTTTTGGAATCAAGTATATTCTGCATCCATCACTTGGAATTTGTCTTCAAGTTCTTTATTTATTTTTATGAGTTCTTCGTTTTGCTGTCGTGTAAGATTCTTTCTTCTCTTAACCTCTTTTTCATCTATTATTAATTCCTGATAGTTGGCATTAGTTTATTCTAGATCCTCTCTTAACCATTTGTTTGCATGCATTAACTAATCATTAAAATTATTGAGGTATTCATTTTGATCCTTGTAATGTAGCAATGATCTTTTTAAAGCTTTGATTTCTGATAATGTCTCCATTTCTTGTATATTAACATTTTCTACTAGGCTCCCTATTTGCATATTTTGAACTCATGCCAATTTCAAATTCCAAAACCTTTTGCTTTCCCTTATCTTTATGATCTCCTTCAAGTATTTATGGAAAGCTTCTGATACCTTTCTCAATATTCTCTAGATTTTATGCCACGGTATGTTCCATATTTCTTATTTGAGGATCCTCTTCACATGAAAAATCTTTAATAGTGGTTACTATGTTGTTTTTAAATTTAGAGTCCAAAATAGATTTCATGTTCATTCTTAATTTACCTTTAGTTCTAGTTCTTTGTCTCCAGTCAGTATTTTAAGGTTCAGAAGAAGAAGTAACCAAATTTTTTATATTGGAATAAGGATCTCCAGTCATACCTTTTTCTACTACATCATTGGGATGTTTGGGGTAGATATATCTTCATTTCGTGACTCAGGAAACACTTTTTCTTGCAAACTTTCTTGAATTGGTTTTGGACTGGGTTCATCTTCTGATTTAGACTCTTTTTTTCTACTTGTTTTGTTTCATATTCTATCTTTCTCTTCTGTCCTCTTGTAGCACTTTGTCCCCTTTGAATTTTACATCTAATATGAGGGATTTTATGCCAATTGACAGAAGTTTCTACTTCTTCATTATTGATTTTAATATTAAGATTATTTTGGGCTTCAAGCTTTTCTGGTTCAAAGTCTGACCATAACAAAAAATGCCACCAGGAGTGATTTTGTTTCTTGAGTTCGGTTAATACTAGACATTTAACTAGCCCATGATGGAAAATGTAGTGACTTGTGTGATCATGATGATTCTTCAATATAGTAGCCATCTTCTCAAAGTATCTTGAACAAATAGTAGGTTAATTTTAATTTAGATTTCCCATTTACATGCAAGTGAAATCTCAGAAGATACCTATAAACAATGAAAACCTACCCTTGCCGGTGACATAGCGTTGTATGATACTCAGAACATCTCTCCATTCCCGATTTATATTGCTCAAGTCTATACCTTTTCTCCAATCCAAATACTCATACTCAGAAAACAAATACAAACTCAAATCGATTTCAAAAAGATGTTTCTTGAACCAACAATCCCCTTCAACATGAAATCACGTTACCTCTGCAATTAAACCCTCATTCAATTCAAATCTTAGAGTCTAGAAATTAATAGATGAACCTATATAATTCTTAGCGAAAGACTTAGTCACTTTAATGTTGTAGCCTCTAATTATTTTAAAGAAATAATACCATCTTGCATCCATAAATAACTTAGCACATTTAGGAAATTCCTCTGCCCATTGCCTATTGATCGACTCAAATCTACAAAGTTTGCCACTATTTTTTTTCATATTGACAGCTACAGGACACCTTCTAGATCACAATTCTATGGAAAAACACAAAATTAGAAAAGAATAGATGTCTCAAATTGAAATGGCCAGCAAAATTAGAAAACTAGGGTAACATTAAATGATAACCCATAAACATATTAAATTCATTGTATTAAACTTAGTTATGGGTTTGAAAGTTGGTGAATAACTCATGACATAAATTATGAATGTAAACTCTCATGTTAAACCATCACATGCTCCAGGACAGATATCACACCTCTTTTTTTATGATTTGACATTCCAGCAGTGCTAGTCTGCATATCCTTTATGTATTACGCTGCCAGAATGATCAAACCTCCAAAAATGAGTTAGTTAACTTGTGAAATCACATAGTTGAATACTTGATGAAATATTTAAATAAACATGAGCCAAATTTAATTCATTAATCTTGAAAATGGATAAGGGAGAACAGGAAGATTACGAAACAAAATATGAACTAAAACCTAAACATTATGGTTAAATTCTAGGAAAATTTTGAACTAATGAGGAATAAGAATGAAAATGTATGACAAGACTAAGGTACAACTCCAATACTAACATCTATCTCTAGATAAGAATGAATCTCTCCTTTTGAGGCTTCAAGAATGTGTTGACCAAATGCCTTTGATTGAAACCAAAATCTCCTAGAATTATACACTGTTAAAATCAAATTGAAATCTTCATATCTGTTCAAACCATTTGGTTGGAGTCTTATTTAAGAAAACCTAAAAGTTCAATGGTATATACAATGAAATTTGCTCACCCATGACCTCAATATTCATAAAAATGTTTCAGAAAATGCCCATTATCTGGGCTTGTAATTTCTTCACCTTCCAAGTTCTGTAGAACAAAAGTATCATTTCCCAATTTTTTTGCAATTTTGAAAGTTCCTAACCACAAATTATCAAATTTCCTATGCTTATCGTTTTCATCTTTGCGTGCATTTCATCCGAGTATTATATCACCCATAAAAAATATATCTTCTTTAACTTTTCTGTCAAATCTTTCTTTTACCTTCTTCTTGTATGCCTTTGCTTTTCTCACTAATGCTTCTCTTTCTTGTTGTAATTAAACTATTTTTAAGCTATATGTATGAATTTCATTTGGTTCCTATTCAATCTCCTACATAAAATTTATTTCTGGAAGACTTAACTGAACAGGAAAAACAACATTAGTGCCATTAACAAGTTGAAAGGGTGATGTACCAATGGCCTTTTTTTTAGTTACTCGATCTGCCCAAAGATAATATTTTAGCATAGTGTCCCAAGCCTTTTTTTATGAAATAAAATCCTTTTAACACTGTTAATTATATTATTATTTGTATATTTTTCCAACCCATAACCTATAAAATATAAACCCCATTGTTGAAATGGAGCATTAATTGCAATGGGTTTTAAAGGAAAAGACTAAAGCTTTTGCTTAATGACAAAATTTTGACATTGCATACAAGCTTTATCCTAAGCATAAACACATGTAAACAAGGTAGGACCGTAATAGCTTGCTCTTAAGATATTGAATGTTGTTGCTTTCCAATAGTTATGACCCCCACATGCACCTTCATGTAACTCTGTAGTGACTGAATCAACTTCAGACCTATCCAAACATCTAAGAAGCATTTCTCCAGGGTCCCTCCAATATAAAGTTTGATCAATTAAAACATACTTCATATCTTTGAGTTTTAATGACCTACATTCATTTTTATTCAAACTAGAGGGACATTGTAAATGTAGCAAAAAATAAACTATCTCACCATACCACAGAGACGCATCATATTTGTCTTAAATCTGCTGCTTGTTTTGTTCTATTAGTAATTCTTCTTGATATGATCGATTCACTACCAAATGAAGATCTAAGGACTGGCAATTTGAATCTTCAAGAAGTATAGCCAAAATTTGTCCTTTCACCAATTTATTAGGTCTAATTTCAACATCATATTCCATGATATTGGCTATCCAACACCCTCTTTTCCCTTCACTATCAAGCTGCACCAGAATTTATTTGACTGTAGCACTGGGCACATAAGCTATGCTTTTGGAATGCAAAATGTAAATCCTAAAGAATTTCAAAGATTTAACTAATGCAGAAGCCTATTTTTCCATTGTCCTATACTTAAGCTTTGAATCTCTTAATGTTTTATTAAAGAATGAAACATACTGTTCTAAACCTTTATAATTCTTTTGCAATAATACCGCATCTATAGTATCTTCTGATGCAAAATAATTTTTTTTTTTTTTTTTTAGTAAAATCTAGACTTACCAACACTGGTGCTTCCATAAAAACCTACTTTATCTTCTCGAATAATAATGTATCTTCAGATGACCATTTTACTTCTCTATATTTCTTGAGAATTCCTGTAATCTCTTTAATAATCTCTATAAAATTATGAATGAACCACCTTAGAAAATTTTTCTTTCCAACAAAAGATTGAATCTCCTTCTTATTTCTAGGAATATTAATTTTCAGGATGGAATTGACACGTTTAGGATCTGTCTTAATCCCTTCAGTAAAAACCATATGCCCTAGGAGCTTAGTGCTTACCTTATGTCATGGCAAAACGATATTTCTTTGGGTCCAAAGACAATCCATTTTTTTGCATTTAAGAAAGGTTTGTCTCAGATGTTTTAGGTGTTCATCATCAGAGTTGGAGAATATTGTAATATCATCTAGATAAATAACCACAAACTTATCTTTCTCACCAACAAAAGATATATCCATATCCCTTTGAAATGCCAAAATTCATGAGTCCAAATGGCATTTTATCATACATAATCATGCCATAAGGAAAAGTAAAGGTTGTTTTTTCTCCATCCTCTAGATGTACAACAATTTGATTGTACCCAAAAAATCCATCAACCATTGATATTCTCTGGGAACCAACAACTCTCTGCAAAATTTGATCAATTTTGTGTAATGGATAGTTGTCTTTGAGGGAGCATCTAGCCAGATTATGAAAATCTACACAAAGCCTTATTTCCCTATTATTTTTACGTACAAGCACCGAGTTTGATACCCAAGAAGAATATCTAAGAGGTACGATAATTTTTGCATCTAAAATCTTTTTACCCTCTTTTTCAATAATCGGTAACATCATTGAATTCATACGTCTTAAATTCTATCTGAAAGGATTTGTATTTGGATTTAATGGGACCTTATGCTAAATTATACTAGTATCATATGTCTTTAGATCGTCATAGGACCATGAAAAAATATCTTCAAACTATTTCATCAACTTAATATATATTTTTATTTGTTCATCTAAAAGTGCTTTAGAGAAATTAACGAGCTTTGGATTATCTGCAGTTCCAATATTACAACTCAAAACATTTTCTTTAGATGACTGCATAGTGGGTTTCAATAACGTGTCATTATTAGAAAACAATCTTTCCAAATGTACAAGACATTTGGGGATACATTTTCCTTTCAATTCAATTACATCATGACCACCAGTTGAATTTTTAAAACAAGAATCATTTTCATCCATCCAAACATCTTCATCTAGATCAATTAATGAAGTGGAAAACTCACCTGCCAATTCCAAGAATTTACTAATCTCTTGATAATCAAGAAACACCTTCCAATGTTTAATGTTATCTAGAATCGCAGGCCTGTATCTAACTTCAATTGGATATTTGAGCTGGGTTTTTTTGGCACTTTAAAATAAGTTGCTACTAATTAGCCAAAGAATCAGTTGTTTGATTGTGGTCTATCAGAATAAAATATATATTAAATGCTATGAGTAAATTGTCCACAAGATCCCATACCTCATAACTGTAAACTTTTAACAACTATTATTTTACCTGATAAACATTCTTAACTTGTTGAGTCACTAAATCAGAGTCTCCAAAAACATCCAGTTGTTGAATATTTAAATCTTTTGCATCCCTTAAACCAAGTATTAATTCCTCATATTCAACAATATTATTTGTATGAAATTCCAACATGTACATCAAAGAGATTATTTCACCCCCCCTGAGGAAATGAGTACAATACATGCTCCTACTCCTTGTTGACGTGATGATCCATCAAAATACATCTACCACATACTATCTTGAATTCCATTCCATGTTGAACTGAATCTTATTTTTCAACTTGCAAAACACACATGGTATCATCATTCAGATGTAACATACAAGATCCCATATCCTCTTGAACTACATATATAGGGTGATTTGTAGGATGTTGATTATCACTTACCAAATAAGTGAGTTGTATTTCCCTATAAACTCTTCTATATTCTCCTCCAAACACCAAAATCATCGCATAAGAAATATCCATCTGTAAAGTTCCGCCTACCCTTTTTTCCCATGATATTGACAAAAGCGTACCAAACTTAGGTGCAATATCAGCAATAAAAACATCCTTTAGCACACTTTTCATTGGTAATTGAGTAAGACTAACAACAAGATCCTTAATGAACCCAAGAAATTTAACTTCTTTGGAATAAAAATAATATAAATCATGCTAAGACTTAGTGACACTTATCCCTAGAGCTTCCATGACTGCCTTAGGCATGAGATTGTGTGAAGCACAAGAATCCAAAGACAATTATGTAGCATCTGTTCATGAACTGTGAGAGTAATATAAAATGGTGGTGGAAAATATGACTTATCATCAAATTTATCAAATGATTTAGGACCAAAAATGATAGTAGGGTTCTCATCTTGTAAATCGACAGTGTCTGAAGGGACAAAATTGGTTGAAGGATTCAAAATTTTAAGAGTAGGTTGTCTATATGACTGAATTTTTATGAGTTCAGTTAATGGAATGAGAGTTTTAATCTTACTAATTTCATGTTCAAGATTAAACCTAGAAGAAAATTTACCTACCTCCTCCATGTCTGCAGATGTATCTTTATTTTCTTGCTGATCTTGTTTCTTTTTAAGAGATGGCCCTTGTTTTGTAGGAATATTTCTCCCTCCACGCTTGTCTTGTGGAACCTGTTTAATTCTAGATCTAATAACATAAGTTTTTTAAGGAGCTTCCTGACAAAATTTTGGGATGGATGAAGGATTTAACCAATCCTTATCAAAATCATATGTCATATCATGATTAGAAACCCTTGCATAATGACAATCATATCTAGTCAAGAAATTGGAAGAAGGAGTATCATCCAATTGATCAATATTTTGGTCTAAATATTCATTCTCAAATTCATCTATTTCTATGGGTTCATCATTTTCTACCATGTTATTTTAAAAACAAGGTTGTACCTTTTGATCCTCATTATTCCTCTTATCTCTAGAAAAAATATGGGATTGAATGACCTTCTGTATTGATTAGGGTTCCGATTATCATTCTCTTGAATTGGTTTGTTTTGGTTTTTATTTTTGATTTCCAACATAGAAATCTTTAAAGACAAGTTTTTAATAAGCTTATTCATTTCATCAATCCTATTTTCTTTTGAACTTGAATAAGTATGACCTAATTCTCTTTTATTTTTGTTCTCACCTTCTTCATGCTGAGACTTACCCCTTAGTTTTTTTGCTGCTCCAATATTTGATTCTACTTCTAGGGATTTTTCCTACATATTCATAAGGATGTTAGATATTCTCTCTCTCAACAACAATGACAAGTCAACGTTAAAAGCATTTGCATAAGAAATCTTAGTTGGAGTCTCTGTTAGCTTTATCTCTGTAGGGATTTTACCATACAACTTGTTAAAACATTTTGAAAAATCAGTAATTGACTCCTTTGACTTCCTTTTCAAAGATGCAAACTATGTTAAGTAATATAAACAATCTTTGAAATCTCCCCATTGTTTCATAAAAATATGTTCTAACACTTCAATACCATTTATTGACCCAACTTGTAATTCCCTAAACCATTTTCTAGCTTACCCATCTAGGCTTTGCACAAACACACACATCCATACATCTTCATTTTCAATGTTTTGATTATCTCCATAGCTATATAATAGCCATTCCAACGTTCTTCAGTTGAATTTTAACTTTGTCCATTGAACCTTGGAAGGTATTTCAAATAGTCGCCACTAGGCAATGTATTTAGGGGTTAGGGTAATACTAATGGGGCGTACCTAGTAGCAACTATAGTTTGCATCCTATTAGGCTGAGTTGCTGTCATGTTTAAAGATGATTGAACTGTTGTAAGCTGAGGAAATATTGTATATGTTGGTATAGAGTGAGACGGTACAAACTACATTTAAATAGGCTAAATATTAGGAGGTAATGAAAGTTTGACTTTGATGGTAAGGGGTATATACTCAGATTATTATTTACCTAGTATTGTTGCTAATGGATTTGTGAAGGTTTTATAAGTTATTGGTTTTGATTTTTAACTAAAATCCTGATGTTCATGTATAGTAATTGAATTTTTTTTCTTCCAATTAGGAATCCTACCTTCCTCTTCTATGCTAGGAAGATGAGAACTTTCAAAAGAGTAAGACGTTTCTTGAGGAAAAAAAATATGGAGACTTCTGATCACCAAGACTTCTAGTGGAAACTGATCCAGTAAGGGCTCTAGCTTTATGAAAAATATTCTTAGGATCAAAAGTTTTAGTTTGTTGAAATGATTCTATTTTAATTCTTCCCTCTTCTTGAGGTGAAAAAACTTCTAATTCATGAATTAAAACTTGGTTGTACAAATTCAACTAATTTCTTTACATTTTGTTTATCCACGGGAGAATTAGAACCTACCTTCTATTGAACTCTATAGTTTCGAATAATCCTTTTTGGATCATATCTAGGTGGAATATTGGGAGAGTGAGGATTACCCCAAGTTCCCACACCCTTAGAAGCCAAAAATTCTATTCAATCCGAGGTGAATGATGTAGTCTTTAAATATATATTGATTCTTTACACCATCAAAATCAGAGCCTTTAAAATTAATCCCAAAGAAATAATTCAATATCGTCCCCAACAACAATGCCAAAAGATGCTTGTACTGGAGTTTTTACCTAGACTACAGAAGTGCAAAGCCCAAACATCTCAAATAAATTGGAACTAGAATTAAGAATTGGTTGCATTTTATAAGGTTCTTAGGGAAATATAAAGATTAGGGTTACAAACTTCAAGGTAAAAAATCAGCAAATGATAATGATATAATAGGTAAGCAACACAAAATGATGTGTGAATATAAATTCAATAATGATATAATCCATATTTAAACCTAATAGTTTACCACTACCTTCAAATATCAAGGATAATATTCATGGACAAAAACATTTCATGAATGATAAATATAGTAAAAGAAGACCCAATCATGAGTATTCAAAGATTAAAACTCTATCATAGAGCTAAATCATAAGTAGGGTAATCAAACTGATCATAATAATTTATAATTATAATGAATAAAAATGGATCATATCATATATAATATCATTCCAAATATAGTCTTCAAAATTTCTCACAGAGAATCAAAACATGCTTGATTGTAGATGACTATGATGTCTCATGACCTGATCCCCAAAATAAATTCCCACCCCGTTGTTTACTTCGGTATTTACATTTATAATCATACAAAAGTTTTAATAAGCATTTCAAGATCCAAATTTTAAGGATCAAATATACTCAAAATAGAAAAGAAATATCATATCGAATATTTACATGTTAACTAGTTTGACACGTAAAGTGCAAAATTTGGCATCTACACCTCTTTATCATTTATTAAATAATAGATGATAATGATGAGTCATCTTGGAAGTCTTGATCTTGATCCTTTGTTTACCATTACAACTAGATATGGAAGTGAAGTTTGTTGAAACATAAGTTATGAGATGTTTCTTGCTACTTCATCCAATATAATAAGTCCATCTAATTCCTAGAACCTCTTCTACTATCGAGTATATTATGCATCCATCAATGGACTTTGTCTTGAATTTCTTTATTTGTTTTGATGAGTTCTTTTTTTTCTACTAGGTAAGCTTCTTTCTTCTCATAAACTCTTTTGTAGTTGTTATTAATTCTTGATAGTTGGCATTAGTTTTTACTAAATCCTCTCTTAAAATTCTGTTTGCTTGCATTAACTGATCATTAGAATCATTGAGGTATTGCTTCTGAGCCTTGTAATGTTGCAATGATATTTTGAGAACTTTGATTTCTGATAATGTCTCTATTGGTGCTTGATGTGTAGGGCTATCCACATTTAGGATTGTAGAAAGCTCAACCCGCTCTTCAATAATCAAATTTTCTTGAGCTTCAACTAATTTCTCCATTTCCTATATATAAACATTTTATGCCAGGGATTCCCTATTTGGAGACTTTGAACTCAGTTTCCAATTTCAAATTCCAAAACCTTTTTCTTACCCTTATCTTTATGATATCCTTCAAGTATTTCTGGAAATATTTTGAGGCCTTTCTCAATATTGTCTAGAGTTTGTTCCATATTTCTAATTTGAGGTTCCTCTTCACTTGAAGAATATTCAATATTGATTACTATGTTCTTTTTAAATTTGGAGTCCAAAATAGATTTCATGTTCATTCTTAATTTAATTTTAGGTCTAGTTCTTTGTCTCCAGTCAGTATTTTTAGGTACTGAAGAAGAAATAACCACAAATTTTATATTGGAAGAAGCATCTTCAGTCATACCTTTTTCTACTACATCCTTAGGGGTGTATGGGGAATATATATCTTCATTTTGTGACTCAGGATACACTTTTTCTTGCAAACTTTCTTAAATTGGTTCTAGACTGGTTTCATCTTCTGATTTAGAATATTTTTCTGCTTGTTTTGTTTCTTGTTCTACCTTTCTCTTCTATCCTCTTGTATTATTCTTTCCCCTTTGAATTTTACATTTAATATGAGGGATTTTATTTTGATGGATAGAAGTTTCTTCCTCTTCATTATTCATTTGAATGTTAATATTATTTTGAGCTTCAATATTTTCTAGTTCAAAGTCTGGCTTCAATGGAAAATGTTGCCATGAACAATTTTGTTTCCTGAGTTTGGTCAATACTAGCAATTTAACTAGTCTGTGATGGAAAATGGAATGACTTGTGTGATCATGATTATTCTTAACTCTAGTAGCCATATTCTCAAGGATATTGAACACATTGTAGGGTAGATTTAATTTTAGTTTTCCCATTTGCATGCAAGAGAAATATCAGATGATACCTATAAATAGTGGTCAACCTTCCCTCCCTAGTGACATAGCATTGTATGATACTCAGAACATATATCCATTCCTTCTTTACATTGATCACGTGTATAAAGTTACTCCAATCCAATTTCTCATACCCACACAACAAATACGAACTCAAATCGATTGCAAAAAGATGTGTCTTGAACCAACGATCCCCTTCAACAGGAAATCCCGTTTCCTCAGCAATTAAACCCCCATTCAATTCAAATATTATAGTCTAGAAATTGACAGATTAACATGTATAATTCTTAGTAAAAGACTTGGTCACTTCAACGTTGTAGCCTCTAATTATGTCGAAGAAACAAATCCCATCATGCGTCCATAAACAACTTAGCACATTTAGGAAACTTCTCTGCCCATTCTATATTGATCAACTCAAATATGTGAAGTTTGCCACCGTTTTTCTTCATATTGATAGCTCCCGGGAACCTGCTAGATCATGATTCTCTGGCATGAACACTAACTTAGAAAATAACAAATGTCTCGAATTGAAATGACTAGCAAAATCATAAAACTAGGGTAACATTAAATGATAACCCATAAACATATTAGATTCATTGTATTAAAATCAGTTATGGGTTTGATAACTAGAGAATAATTCCTGACATAAATTATGAATGGAAACTCCCATGTTAAACCATCGCATGCTCCAGTATAGGCATCACACCACTTCTTTTTATGATTTGACATTCCAACAACGCTAGTCTGCATAGCCTTCATGTATTACATTGCTAGAATGTGGCAAGTCACATGTACTAAACAATTGACGAGTAAACCTCCAAAAATGAGTTAGTTAACATGCAAAATCACATATTTTAAGACATTAGGAAATATTTAAATAAATATGAGCCAAATTTAATTCATTAATCTTGAAAATGCATAAGGGATAATAGGAAGATTACAAAACAAAATATGAACTAAAACCTAAACACTATGGTAAATTTCTAGGAAAAATGTGAACTAATGAGGGAAAATAATGAAAAGGAATGGAAAGGCTAAGGTACAAATCCAATACTAACAGGATCAACAAGCAAGATGTAAATGCCACCTTCTTTCACACCTCTGGTAAAAGTCTCCAAACTAGCTAGATTATAACCATTGATAGTGAAATGTTGTGCTTCAAATGCAACTCTCCAATAATGATATTCCATAGAAGAAACTCAAAGAATATAATTTTTTCTCAACCTATGAAAAAATAAAACATGACTCAAATCAAGAACATCACTTGATGTCATATGAAGGAAATAGATCCCATTCCTCACATAAGATAAGTAACAATGTCGCTCAACTCCACACTCATACCTCCCTATTTCTCTTGAATCTTGTTGAATAATATTTGGGCATAAGTCATATGTATTTATTCCCCATTATCAACATATCATCCAACATTAGACATTGTATTAGACGATAAACAAGATACCATAGAGAAGACGGTCTCAGACTGCAATAAATCCCCATATAGACATACAATTATGCCAATTGAAACTTATTTGTATTCTTATTCTTCTTTGGTTATCATCAACACTCCTCAAGGTTAAAATATCATTTTGTTTGTAGTTTTGGTTACTAGTGATGATGCACATATCTCATTTTCTGTCCACCCAAAATAGCTTGTTGTTGGTTTCCATGCATTTTCAATGGATTTTTGGAACAACTAGCAATAGAACTCACCAATGGTAGGAAATAGTATTATTTATTTACTTATTATCATGTGTACATGACCATTGAGACATTGTATATCCATATATATCATCCTCCTATTTCTCAATATCAAGGCTATCAATTCTATAAAGAACTCCCTGAGGTTTGCTTCACTTTTTTTCTATGAGTTTTCATTAGTTTAAATCTTGTTTACCTTCTTTATGATATAGAAATTTAGATCCCCCCTGCCCCTTAGTAATGTAATCCATTGAAGACAGATAGTTTAGTTATCTTGTGCACAAATTTATTGCTAGTAGAATAACAACCATACTAGAGAGAGTGATTGAAACTCTTGCTTGGATTATAATATTCTCTCTGATTTATGGTAGTTAAAGTTAGTTAGTAGCATAGTTTAGATTGCGTACTTTCCCTATCCACATCTTTGAGGCCTTTAATTTTCGAAAATTTATATTTTCCTATTAAGACAAAACATGTGACTATTTTTCTTGTTTTGTTGCAGTCACAATATTTTCCTTTTGGAAATTCACACTACCCAACTCAGGTAATGTGTGCATTTTTATCAACTCATAATTGTGATGTGTTCCTTATATTTTCCGTTTTTTGTGCAAGAGTGCTATTGTCTAGTTTTTTTTTTGCATTCTATTGGAGGGTACTATACCATATTTCTATTTTCCCCATAATGCTTGTCAATTTATTGTTGTTTACTTTGTATTTTGTACATGACTAAAATAAATTGAATGAGGAAAGAGAAGATACATCACTTTTTTTCATTTCACATTTTGTTTGGGTAATTTCTTTTTCTATAGAGTCTTATGTTCAATAATCACATCTTGTACTTTGCAAGAAAAAATTTCCATACATAGAAAAACCTTTAACATCAACCACTAAATATAATTTATCAACCAATTGTTTCTCAAAACTCACTAGCTAATCACCCCTACACCCACATCAATTCATGAGAGGGTGTACAAATCATAGGGCCAGTTGATTTTGTTGAGCATTACCAATATTCAAATTAAGTGCAAGGCCTTGGTTGTAGGATCTATGCTTTAAAAACTCCAAGGCCATAAAAATTTGAGACAATAAATTAAGAAGAGATGAGGAGAGAAGTCATATGGTAGAGAGAATGGTTTATGAGAGACACCTCTTTCCAATGTGTTAAATACTAGGCCAAGCTATGAAACTATGGGATACCCCATCACAATGAAGTGAAGTGCTTGGACCATGGGTCTACACACCATTGTATATTTCTTGTGAATAATAATCTTAGTGGAAAACTCTAGGATTTCATCTTGGTGATTTTCTCCTAGATTTGCAAGTTGTACATGAGACAGTTCCCCTATTAGATTCTAACATCTTGGGAAATTTTCCCTTTGATATAATTATGACTCAAATATTTAATAACTTCACTTGGGTTGCACCCTCATTGATGCTTGTTTGGGAGATCCCTTTGATATTTTGATTTCTTGTGCATTGGTGGTGTGCCTTGAGAGTGCATTTTATTTATTTATTTTACCTTTGATCATCATTAGAAAATTGATCACCTTAACCATATTAATTACCATTGGAAACAACTTGGAAACTTTATTTCACCATTCCTACCACCTCATTGGAAGCACATTATGACCATTAAAGAAATTATTATGGAAATACCTTTAAAACACACATTTTACAAATATAATTGATTGTTGTTAGAACCAACACTTTGGGAAGTTTTAATTTCCTTTTCTATAGAGTCTTATGTTCAATAGTCACATCTCGTACTTTGCAATACAAATTTTCCATACATAGAAAAACCTTTAGCATCAACCACTAAATATAATTTATTAGCCAATTGTTTCTCAAAACTCCCTATCTAATCACCCCTACACCGACATCAATTCATGAGAGGGTGTAGAAATCACAGGGCCAGTTGATTTTGTTGAGCATTACCAATATTCAAATTAAGTGCAAGGCCTTGGTTGTAGGAGCTATTCTTTAAAAACTCCAAGGCCATAAAAAAATGAGACAGTAAATTAAGTAGTGATGAAGAGATAAGTCATATGGTAGAGAGAATGGTTTATGAGATACACTTCTTGCCAATGTATTAAATACTAGGTCAAGCTATGAAACTATGGGATACCCCATCACAATGAAGTGAAGTACTTGGACCATGGGTCTACACACCATTGCATATTTCTTGTGAAGAATAATCTTAGTGGAAACCTCTAGGATTTCCTCTTGGTGACTTTCTCCTAGATTTGCAAGTTGTACATGAGATAGTTTCCCTCTTAGATTACACTATCTTGGGAAATTTTCCCTTTGATATAATTATGACTCAAATATTTAATAACTTCACTTGGCTTGCACCCTCATTTATGCTTATTTGGGATACCCCTTTGATCGTTCGATTTCTTGTGCATTGGTGGTGTGCCTTGAGAGTGCATTTTATTTATTTATTTTACCTTTGATCATCATTAGAAAAACTATCACCTTAACCATATTAATTACCATTGGAAACAACTTGGAAACTTTATTTCACCATTCCTAACACCTCATTGGGAGCACACTATGACTACTAAAGACATTATTATGGAAATACCTTTAAAACACACATTTTACAAATATAATTTATTGTTGTTAGAACCAACACTTTGGGAAGTTTTAAATTATTGTGAACTATTGTCAACCTAGGTATTCTATTAGAATCCTTGGTCTTCCTCCTTTATTTGAATGTCTCTCAACTCATTCTATGAAATTGTATAGCAGCACGATGAGAAAATATAGCATCGTTGATCCCATATTTAGCACATCTAAATAATGACCCTATTTGTCATTATCTAGCTTGGCCACCCATGCCTACAAAATTTCCATCAAGCATAGTTAAATTTTAAGGTAGACCTAGAGAGGACCCTACTAACCATGTTGTGCATTTTCACTTATTATGCTACTCTAAGAACACAACCACAAACTCATTAGTGGTTATTGTCTTTCAATGCACCCTCATAAGAACAATTCCTAAGTGGTATGTTGATCTTACTACCTACACATATTCCACTTTAGAGTCTATACAAAAGTCTATTTGACATGTATTCAATTCATTGTATGACATGGCACTAGAATCAATATCCTTAGTACTTATTGTCAAGTAAATTCCATTCACATCACATAACATATCCATAAGTGGTGATGTAGGAGGATCTCATGTGTAAACCTAACTTAACATAGTGGATTTTAAACTTCCTTATGTTTGTTACTAAATATATGGTAACTACACTTCCCCAAACAAAAGAAGATGAAATCCCAAAGCTCAACAATTGATTTAATTTACTTGTAGTTGTGGTATTTGTACATAATGATTCCTCACACCCCTAGGAATTATTCAATTGAATTAATTTCAATATTAATGGGTGCATCTCATACAATTCATGTTCTTATAGGTTCAATGCAATTAAAAGAGTTAGACACTACTTTGATACCATGTATTTGTCCAACAGTTCCATCCTTTTCTAAAACCATCATGATGGAGAAAGAACCTATTATGGAGGCCTAACACATCTTATGGAGAACCTATTACTTTATATAGTATCCAAAATACTTCATGTTAAGGGGAAAACACTTCTTATAGAGGTCCACCACCTCACAACCCATATTATACCTACTATGGCAAAGATTCTCTGTAGAGATAATTGTTCTCTCATAACCCTTTTATACCATCAAACATTAATGTGGTTAATCCTTATAATTCCCAACTATTGGAGGAGCCTAGTCGACTCGACAACTAGGATCTCCAACTGACCTACATGTCATTCTAGTTGGTTGGTTAAGCTGACACAACTACTTTGTAATTGAATAAGTAAACATAACTCAATATATATAGGCTGGTGAGCCAGGATTTAGATAGTTCTCCATCACTTTGTACATATTATTGCTCTTATATAATACAAGTGTTGTTGTTGTTCCCTTTACTTTGGTGTATTCTTGTATATAATAATGTGAGTGTCTCATATTATATATTTTATGCTATTATGTTTCATGTAATCCCATATATTGCAACATTAGTTTCATTGTTGGTTATACTATTGGTATTTAGAAGATGAGTGTGTCTGCATAAATGATAAGTGAAGAATATGTCAAAGAATGGTGGAATCAAAAGGTGACAAATTATATAGATAACTATGGCAGAAGAAATAAACTATCGTTAGCGCAAGCCTAAGAAACAATCTTTTCCAAAACAAACAAGAAGTTTATTGAAGATGTCCCACATGAATTGAAAAAGTTGTTAGACCACATTAATAAAAAATAGACCCATCTAATGAAATATTGTCAATGCACAAACTCAATAACGACGGATGAACAAATCTGTATGAGTGGCTAGAGAACATACATGAACAATTTTACGAAGAACAAGCTATCGATGAAAGAACCTCTCTCGATGATGTTAAGAAAATATTTTACGATAATATCATGAATCATTATTCGTTAATATACCAAATTTTTTATTTAAGTTATTGATAAAAAATGAAGTCGACTAGATAGTTGAAGCACGACCACTATTGGATACTGGAACAACCTCAAATTGGGAGTGGAAATAGAGAGACTGGGGAATTTTTATCCAAGAATGATAGTGGGAATATTTTCTCAGAAAATGATCCAACCACTTGAAACCATCTTCATTTCTTTGCAGTAGTCGGGTTGACGATGGGGGGTCACCAACCATACAAAAATGAGTAGATAGAGAGATGAACATAGTCAATGATGAGGAATAAAAAAATGAATCTTGCTAAGAAGACTAGTCCGCCTTGATGAAATATAAATATAGCTAGTTATAATCCATCTATAGACATTCAAAATATCGAAAGAGAGAAAATATTTAAAATAAACGAGGAAATTATAGATAGTAGGAGTCTATTGAGAGGGAAAAGAGTTATGAATAATTTAGAAAGAAAATTCAAGATTCCAAAAGTCCTGTCGGAGTCAAAGGAAATTCGACCAATGAATGGAGAAGGTGAGGAATTGACACTGGTAGGGGGTCCTTGGTCGATGGAGCTAATCCCACGATTGAATATTGCAATTTCTGACATAATGAATACTCTATATGCTATACTGAGGTTTATATAGAATGGACCAAGTGTTAGAGAAATAGTAAAACATGACTTGGGGATTGGACAAGGTGTCAGTATCATTTATAGTCATCTTCATGAATATGGATAAATTTTGGATTGATTGATGATATCAAGACCTAAACATGGGAATTGGATCACTTTTATGCTAGAATATAGCCATAATTATTTCAATCTCTTCTACTCTAAACATGTGGAGGTACCCCCCTTGCCAATAATACTATCGATTCAGGCGTCTGACCAATCAAAATCCTGACCTTTTGGTGAAGAGTCTATATAAGAAGTTAAGCTGTCATGGGAGTCGCAGTCACTCCAGATAGTAGCTCAATATTCATCCAGTAGGTTGTCAACATCATCATCATCATCAACTTCATCAAGAAACATTCCAAATAATAGTCTAGGTAATAGTATTAATATTCTCAATATGGATTTCAAAACTTAAATGAATTTCCATATATATGATGGGGATGGATATCCTTGAAAGCATTAGTTTGTATGTGAAGCAGTTTGGGAAGATAACATTGTTGCAGGTGAAAATAGACAAATAGAAATGTTTATAGGAGGTCTACGTGATAGAGCACTAACTTGGTACATGAATTTTATTAAAAATGGAGCAAAAACAAAACAAAAAATCAAGAACTTCTTGGAATTATTTTGAATGCAAGACAATAGACACTTGGATGCACATAATATCAAAGCTATAGCATAAAGAGTTGGAGAAACTATTTGTGAATATGATAAATTATTCATGGATATCCTCAATCACATGTCAACCAAGATGGAAGAATCTATCCTTATTGAATGGTTTGTAGATGATCCACTACCACGAATAAGGATGACATTGAACATGTACGAATTCAATACATATGATGATGCTCTAAAAAAGGAACAAAAATTGAATCATACATAGACCACTCAGGTGGGCCGCTCGACTGATGGGTCGAAGAAAATCTAGAATAGATGTAGTAGTCATTGCAACAACTAGACTTGAGGCATAACGATTTATGGTGCGCCAACTATTTGATTGAAGGCCATTGAAAATACTCTTGTATATACAAATAATGGCCTCTTTATGATGACAGAGGATCTTTTTTAGAAGAAAGAAGATATCTATAGGAAGAACCCAAATTTTTTCCCGAGGAAAGGCAGTCTGACAATTTTAGACTTGCTCAGTCGTCAAACTTCTGTGATATCTGTGAAAAATTTGAACCACATATGACAACTGAATGCCAATATAACATCAATGTGGTCAAACTAAAGTTGTGCAAAATTTGTTAGAATATCCAACATAGAACCACTGACTATATAAAAAATTTGAAGACCAAACACAATCAACATACAGTCTACCAGACATAGACAAGGGAGCAAAATAATCATAGACAACATGAATATAATAAGCACAATGAGAAGCACAACAACGTAGGGTATATATTCCATGGTAGATATTGTGGTCGAGGATGCAACAATTACAACTGTGGTTGTGGAAAACCGAGATGCTTTATTTGCTATAGTAAAGAACATTTGAGTCTTGACTGTCTTAGGAAAGACAAGATGGATCTCAAATTATGTACTAAATGTGGTGTCGGAGAGGAGTCCCTAGAGGATCGCCCCATCATGATTGAAAAAATTCTCAATAAAAAGAATTTTAATATTTTTTCTAGTGTTCCCAAGAATGATGTAATTAAACATAAGAATTTACAAATTATTACAAGACAAGGAACACAAATTGGTAATAACACTCAAGTTAAAAAGTTTCCAAGTAAGGATTGCAATTACCCTCATATTAATCAATAAAAAGATGTATTTAATAATGCTTCAATAATTTTTGAAGAATTCACACAAGAAGAGGACGCTCAAGAATGTAGAAACAAAATACTGAATGAGTTATTGCAATTAGTTACAAACGAGGAATATATTGCATGCCTTATCGATCTATAAAGAAGGACACCAACAATGGTAAAATTCCTAAACACTTATGTAGCTTGAGAAAAAGGAGAAAACTTATATTGATCCTCTAGTTGATCTAGACATCGACAGGTATCATATCTCACAAGTCGTTCTTGACTTTAGATCATAAGCAAACATCATGACAAGAGCAATGTGGGAATGAATTGGTGGGACATGACTATCTGAATCAGGTATATATCTAAAACTTGGTAAAGAAGGCCTCATCAAACCCATTGGTGTGTTGAAATCCGTGAATATGGGAATTATGGGCATCCAAGCACAAGTTGGCTTCAAAATCATCGACCCACAAGATGGAGCGACATCATTTCCATCTTTAGTTAGTCGACCATGGGGAACAAAAATAAAAGAATCCATATTACTTAAAAAAAAATAAAGCTCAAAGGTGATGGCAATAAAGTAGTTGTTCCTATCTATCCATAAAGGGAAATCCATAGGAATAACTAGAAGACCAAGAAGGAGATATAAGAAGATTATATCAAATAATCGATAATAATGAAGACTCTATAAAACCAAATGAATATGGGGAAATTCATCTAAGATCCCCTATGTTAGTCTGTCGTAATATCGACACCAAATTATACGACTAGAAATTATAGAATTATGAAATGCACATGAGATATTGTTGGTCGATACAATCCATTCCTCGTCAGAAAGAGAAACAATGTTTTGCAATTTCCATATACAAAAAATATTTAATGAGAAGACAAGATAGTATCCGATGGTAGCACTAAAAAAATTTGAACTGATTCTTTTGTCACCATCGAGATATAAAGAACATGATTCTCCTATAATTCACATCGAACAAGTATCTTAAAATGTCAGAGAACAAGGAATATTGCAAAGTTTGGTAGAATCCTTCATTAGGAAAGAGACTAGATGGTGGGAGACATATCAGTCATGAATTCCCATGTGGACGACTTCCTCGAATTATTTTATTGAAAGGTTTGGTGGGAAGAAACTATCAAAAAAAGAACAGATCCTAATATTTGTGCATGGCATGGACCCACGTATCTACATCAAAAAATTCCAGAATGAATGGAGGAGAGTCAGCTATAAAGATGAGAATTTCTGGCTACATTTTTCCCTAATACATTAGAATATCTCCTAGAGAAATGGTATCATATGGAGGAATAAAGGGGTGGAAATTTTATAAAAGACTTCACATTCTCCCTAATGGAAGAATGCTTCGAGTAGGCAACTGAAGAAATAAATAAGTTCATAGAGCCAAAGAATAGTGACAAATCAACCAAGGATGAGTGACCTGAGCTGTCATCTAATAATATCTCGACCAAGGCAATTCAAATGTCAACATGACTAGAATTGGAAAACAGAAAAATTGTTGGTAAAAGCTTCCATTGGAAATCAGACCATGCATCGAAAAGTCTATAAAATCTACATTAAAAGTGGCCACATAAAATATATATTAAAATATATATCTAGAAAACATGTAAAATCTATTTTAAAAGTGGCCACATAACCAAAAATTGATCCAAAAATACTTACAGGAAAATACTTCCCCCCCTGCCTTTGCATATTTTAAAGATGTATATCGACCAATCAATTAAGTAATGACACTAGAGTGGATGGAGGCACAAATCAATATTAAATAAGTCGATATCTCAAGTAACAACTAACCAAAAATGGCAAAGATCAAGGATTATTGGACTAAATAGCAAACAACCAACATAACTATCCTGTTTAAAGAATATCAAAATATTCTCACTAGATATTATAAAGATTTGAAGGGATTAGTATAAGAAATGGGTGAAATGAAGATTGACATCAAACCAAATGCTAAACCAATGAAAAAATGCTCGTACAAATTGACACACAAGTATAAAGATATAGTTAAGAAGGAAATAGAAAACATGTTGGCAGTTGGAATCGTCTATCATGTAGACTAGTCAAAATAAGCTATCCCTATGGTCATGCAACCAAAGAAACACGGTCCCAAAAAATTGTGTATTTGCGTCGACTTCTGAGGATTAAATAAAGTCACGTTGACCAACCTATTTCCTAGACCCTTTGTCGACAGGATTATTAATGAAGTTGTTGTTCATGAATGCTATTTCTTCACAGATGGATATTTTGGATACAATGAAGTCCCTATTGCCAAGAAATATCAACACAAGGACACCATTTTCTATGAATTCGGTTTGTTTCCCTATTAAGTAATACCTTTTGGGATAAAGAATGCATTAAAAATATTTTCAAGAATCATTGTCAAAGAACTCCAAGAATATATATAAAATAATGACTATTTATTTCGATGATTGGACAATATATTCATTACTCCATGACTATATCTATTGTCTTTGATTCATGCTATAACGCTGTCGATAGATACAACTCTCATTGAATATCAAATAGTGTATATTTGCAACATTGATTGGAATCCTCCTGGGCCACATCGTTTGAAATGAAGGAACCAAATTTGAATTTGCAAAGATCAAATTTATTCTCAACTTGAAGCCTCTAGTTAACCCAAAGTAGGTATGAATACTTCTAGGACACACAAGATATTATCGAAAATTCATTAGACACTGTTCTTATACCATGTACCCCTTGGAAGAATTATTAAAAGAAAATTAAGAATTCCAATGGTTGCAAGAATGTAATGTAGCTTTTGAATTGCTTAAGAGAAAACTAGTTGAAGCTCCTATTCTACGGTTCCCAAACTAGTCTATGAAGTTTCACATCCATATTGACGCTTTTGGAGTCGCAATCGATGCAATACTCACTCATCTCGGAGATGCTAGAATGGATCATCCAAATGCATATGCTAGTAGAAATCTTAATGAATATGAAAAGAATTATTCGACCACACAACCTAAGGCCCTTGACGTGATATTTTCATTACAAAAATATAGGCATTATCTACTGGCTAACCCATTCATTTTCTACTATAGAAAGGGACTCTTAGAAATGGTTGATGGTAGGCAATTGTAATACAATGACTATAGAATTGTAATTAGAGAACAAGTTAGAGAAAAGTATGAGGAAATCCCACCAAAATTCACCCATACCTCACTAAAAAGAAGTACTGTCTAGTCATCCTAAAACCGACCAGTCGAAACAACACCATTGATCGACACAACACCAACCAGTCGACACAACACCAACCAAGCTGACTATCGAAGCAAAATTATCTTCTACATAACCCTATGAATGACCGCACTTCAAAATATACAAATATTATTCAAAAATATTGATTGAGGAGAGAATTCACATCTACGAGGTATCTAGAAATCGTCAAATCCACAATTAATACATTCATCTACACACCGAACCTGATGGTTAACCAGTTCACCTATAAATACAGAATTTGAGAAATATTGGGAACACTTCTATCATGAAATAAAACAAGTTCATTTTTTCAGAATTCTAAAACCTTTATGGGAACATGAATTCCATAAACAAGCTAAGAATCTAAGCACATAATTAACCTCACTGGGAATTGCAGAGAATTAGCATAAGGAGAGAAGAAGGGGAATCAATGAACACACATTAATGAATGATCAATAAATGATAATTGATATTATTACAATGGTAATAAATCCTTATAAAGGAAAGTGTATTTGTATGGAGACAACTCATAAAGCTCAAAAAGGCTGACTTTCTAAAATATAGCAAACCCCCATAGGTGGCTAAAGCACTTCCCAAATATGTCAAGGACCTCATGAATTAGCAAAAAAATGAGTGAGTTGTCAAGGGAGATAGAAAAACATGCTAATCCTAGAAAATGGAGAGTAAGTCATGAAGGATGGGTTGGAAACAAAGGAATCCAGTTTCCTAGTTAACTAGCTTTACCTTATCCATAGAAAAATAGGATAAAGAAGAATAAAGTAGAATCTGGTGTAAAGTGTTGTTTACTAATTATGGATGTCCATAAAGTGGTCAATATCAACCCAAAATCAGAAATAAAGCATTCCTAGTGTATAGATGGCATGTGTTGAGTTTAAGGTGCAAGTGAATGCAAACTAATTAAGCTAGTGGGTAGATAATTAATCAAATAATGATTTTAATTATTTTATCTTAAGTATTGAGTGGGTTTATTATATTCCAAAACCCCTATATAAGTATGAATTTATGATGGTATGTCAAAAAATATAGATGCATATACATGCATATAGGACCCATCAACAAGGATATGGTCACCCTTTAAAAATTACTATGTCCAAAAAGAAGAGGAAAGAGGCAAAACCACATGGGGAAAATCCTCCCTCAAGATAGGACATGAGAGGCAAAGAAAAAATGGTGTTAATGTTGCTACAAACTAAACGTTGATGTCTGGAGGAATATTCTTCTTGGGAAGAAGGGAAATATGCTCACTTGGATCAAAGATAACTGCAGGTTGGATCCAATGTAGAGCAATTGAGATCCAATGACGTGAAATCTCTTGAGAGTTGTAATCAGCTCCAATATGATATGGTGACTTGAAATTTGAACCAATAGAGATGAAATCAGCTCTAGATAGGTGAAATAACTTCCCAAGCAAATGTATAATACCTCCCACTTCATTTACACAGAGAGGATATGTGCAAGTGGTCATGTAGGAACATAGAGAAGCCACAAGATCAAAGAGTGTGAATGCATGGGATCCATGGGTTGATATAGTTTCTGAAGAATCCAAAATATCACATATAAGCATATCAATAGACTCATGGGAATAAACTGATAATGAATCCTCTTTAGTAGAAGTATGAAAGGAGGAAGGAAAGATATCTTCAAAGAAGCTCTGAGGATTGATGCCAAAAACATAGGAGGATATGTAAAAGCACAAGTGATCAAGTATGGTAAGTATAAAGACACTAATAGGAATTTATATGGCTAAGCAAACATCCTAAAAGTCACTAGGTTGCGCACCATCAATGAGAGAGGTATGCACAAAGTGTGAAGGATCTGGCACATAGATCTCATAATCTAAGATAGAAGACATAGAGAACAATGAATGTGTGAGTGAATCATCATCAATACCAATAGAAACTCCATCTGTCACTTCTTTTTCATCATCAATATCTTCAAGAGACAGAGAAAAATATTGCTCTTCAATATTAGCTTCTTCATTGAAGGAGGAAGCATTTGAATCAAAGAGGGTAGTAGCAACATGAACTGTATGAGAAACTTCTTCATCATAAATAACTTCATCAGAGAATGTAGAGGCCAAGCAACCTTGAGAGAGAGAACAAGAGGAGATGATGGGTTCACTCCATGCTTCATCTTCTACTTCCTTCGCACCAAAATCTTTTTTCCAAATTTTTCCAAAGCTCAAATGGATATTCATCAGAATCTATGCGATGATGTATATTTGGAGACATTTCCAAGCACATGATACCATAAGATCTATCACAATTATTCATCCAGTCAATATTCTCTTCATAAGACTCAGGTTTGCTCAAAGCACCAATGGAGACATCAAAGAGACATTGCCTCTTCAAGTATGCGCTCATCTTTGGCTTCCAATTAGCATAGTTGAAAGGAGATAGTAGAGGAACTTTCAAATCCATATTGAAGTTGTTGCAGCTGAAAATAAACCTACAAATATGAAAGGATAATTAATTGATGAGCTCCCAAATATTTGATACCATTTCATAATTCTAAAGCCTTAATGGCAACATGAATTCCGTAAAAAAGATAATAATCTAAGCACACAATTAACCTCACTGGGAATTGTAGAGAATTAGCATAAGGAGAGAAGAACATGAATTAATGAACACACATTAATGAATAATCAATAAATGATATTGATATTATTACAATAGTAATACATCCTTATAAAGGAAAATAGAGTTGTACGAATACAACTCATAAATCTCGAAAAGGTTAACTTACCAAAATATGACAAACCCCCATAGGTGGCTAAATCACTTCCCAAATTTGTCAAGGACCTCATGAATTAGTAAAAGCATGAGTGAGTTGTCAAGGGAGATGCAAAAACATGATAATACTAGAAAATGGAGAGAAAGTCTTGAAGGATGGGTTGGCAACAAAGGAACCCAGTTTCCTAGATAACTAGATTTGCCTTATCCACAGAAAAGAAGGATAAAGTAGAATACAGCATAATATGTTGTAAAGTGTTGTTTACTAATTCTGGATGTCCATAAAGTGGTCAAGAACAAACCAGAATCAGAAATAAAGCATTCCTGGGGTATAGATGGCATGTGTTGACTTTAAGGTGCAAGTGGATGCCAACCAATTAAACTAGTGGGTAGATAATTAATCAAATAATGATTAATTATTTTATCCTAAGTATTGAGTGGGTTTAATATATTCCAAGACATTTGGATCCAACTCCGTCAAAATATTTCAACCTGTCTCATATGTTTGAATCCTTGCACACAATGGATCCAAAAAAAGGCATTAATACACCCATATCGATGAAGGTCATTGAGAACAATATTCCTGAACCAGAAGATATCTCAATGTCACCATTTTGAGTTTGACTACTGAGAATTTGTAGAGCACGTACATAAGAACATAAATGGCATAGGTACTAAAAAGAGCTGTAATAATTGGGTATTCATAATGATAAATTGTCTGATTCCATTGATAAATTTTCCCCTGTAAAGATCCACTACTGTTTGAACACCTCCTTCCTCGACAGCTCTGATGGCTTGAAATATTTGTTCTCCTAATTCATTATGAAATTATACCACAAGGGAAAATTGCAGTTGTAATAGCCGTTAGAAATCACTGCCCAACCCCCGTCCCAGTTAGAGAAAACCCCAATCTTATCGAAGAATTCATAGGCTCAATGCAAGGAAAGAAATTGAAGGACTAGTGATCAACAAGATTCAATATGTCACATATAAATATCCTCTTATAATCATCTTTTCCTATTTAACCAACACATACTAACCATCATACATATGACTCGACATGCTAGAAACCATAAAAATTATTGCCACAAGGAAATTATTCAATTGGGTGGATTATCTGGTTGGGATAGTTTGGTCGACCTATGAAAAATTCCAAGAGACCGGGTCAACAATTCACTACCTATACCTCCTTATTTGGTTGGCGATGTACAACAACACACTTGATAGTGACCCATCCTTCGCTACAAAATTCTCAGTAGTCATGTACAATTTTAAAGTCTTCCAAACTCAAGGGTACCCCAAATGCCATGCAATTGGAAAAATGTGGCTTGAAAACTCGTTTCAAGTTGTCAAAACCACATGATCTAGATGGATATTCCCGTAATAGGTTCATAGGACTCTAACTCTGACCGTTCATATATAGCTTAAGCTTGACTACACTAATGTTTGGTACATGCAAGGAGCCATCGAAAATTCAGTTGAGCTCGACCTTTATCCACCTTTCCAAGCCATTTTCTTGGATATCAGTTCCCAATCATAGAATGTACATCACATTCCTAAAAATGCTTTGAGAGAGATAAAATAAATAGAAGAGCCCCCGATTGATGCAAAAAGAGAGGAATTATATGAAGCTAGGTTGTAGTTAGAAATTTTTGGCCCTCCTCCAAAAGAAGAAGAAAATCCTCTAGCTATCATATCTGCACCAAAAATGACTAAACTGCCAAAAGTTGATGTCCTGACTAGGGAGACCACAAAGGATGGAAAAATACAAGATGACCAACAAACAAATCCCAATGTGTCCAAATAAAAACTGGATATCGTAGTAGACCATATATATACCAAACACAAAACATTCAAATCAAAAGGGTCAGCTAAATGAATTATTCTTTAGGAATCCATATAAGATGAAATGTAGGAGTTGTACAAAGAAGTCGATGAAGGCATTAAGGATGTAATCATAATCCGCATATCTGTCGATGAGAAAATAGACAATATCCTCACCATTCGAGAGGGTCATGTATAGGTAAAGTATACCCATTCCAAGAAACAAAATGTTTCCATACAATCACAAGTGGGAGATCCTATTACTATCGCTGACAAATCACCACCCTTGTCATTGAAACCCATTGAGGAGCAACAACCAATTATTTTTGACACTTTTCACGATCCATACTTCCATCAATTCATAGCCAACCTTCCTATCCTCTTCCCTAATTGGAAGTCAATAGTTACAATGTGACGGGTTCAGGAAGAAACCACTTATCCATATATTGCAGTTGTTCCACCACCAGGAGTCAACATACTGATTGTTCCCTCTCTTTTGCACATCTTCCTCTACCATTTTAATATACCACTTTAAAAAATATACCAGATATTCCAGATATCCCAATGATCACTCTTTCCACCGGTTCCATTGTTATTCCTAGTGGGGTTTCATTAGAAAAAACTATACGTACCTCTCTCTCGACTGTGCCTTTGCATTTGATCACACCTTTACCATTGAATGCTCCTTTTCCATCCACTGAGCCCTTGCAGTCGACTGTGCCTTTGAAGTCGACCATTCCTCCAGTGTCAACCAATCCTCTAGTATCTCTTCCTCCTTCAATATCATCCACTCCACCTGTATCAACTATTCCATTTGCATGGATTGGTCCACCTCTAGATAATACACCATCAAATCCTCTCCTTCCTTCTTCAACTACAACAACTCCAACCGACAGTTCTAAAAATAATAAGAAAAAAACGAACATGCAGAAGCCATCCAGAGTGACCCTAAAGCTCACAAAGGACCTCATGCAAGCACTGGTTACATTTGATCCTACAATTACAAAAAATATTGAGTTGGATTCCCTCTTGCATACAATTCATAACAAAAATAAAAAACAATGGGAAGTTTACATGCGTAAAGTCAACCAAATTGAAGAAGAATAAAACAAAGCATTACAAGCTTGTCAAGACATAATTTTTCAAGTGGCATCGACTCTTCATAGACCTTCAACCAAGATCCCTTTATATCAAATCACCAGCTTAGTTAGGTCCCTTGCTTCACTATATTAGGAGTCCATTCAACAAAGAGATCATGAAGATGCCATGAAAACATTCTCACTTCTTGCAAACAAGTACCTTATCTTCCTTGACTGACACAAGCAATTAAAAGAGTATGGTGTCAAGGGGCAACAATCAATGCTAGTTCTTAACAATTGGTCATGGGGAGTTCACTTAGTGAACTTGTTGCATAGCATGACCATTCATAGTATATTAAAGAATATTCCCAATTTCACTAAATATTGGAAAACTATTAAAATTGTATTGTTGAATCCCCCTCCCAATATAACTTTCTCATTAACAAAACCCTTAGTTTCACCATATATTGTAGGTATCCATTTTTATCAACCCATTTTTAATACCCCCTTTATTTCATATTATCCAGTTGTAACAAGAAGGATCCCTAATGCATCTTAGTATAAGAAAACATTATGCTAAATAAAATAATAATATAATGTTAATAATGATCCCACCAGGATTGCATGGGCGACTGATCAATTTAAAGCGTTGGAGAGTGGAAGACCCAACAAAATAGTAATGGGGATTAAAATACAACCCATTAAAGAGATCAATGTAACAAAGAATGTAATATACTGATTATAGTTAGTGCAATTCTTAGAAATGATGAGAATTGCAGATGTTTCACAGCACAACCTACCAATCTACCAATTTTATGTCATGCCAATACAAGTATAGCCATAAAGAGCTCATGTTTTCTATAAGCTTAATAAATTAAATTCCATAAAAATGAAAAAATGAAACCCTTTCGTGGATGGAATTCCATACCTTCATATCAAAACAAACATAATTGATGTTTGAACTCAAATGAACATAGAAAAATTCCTCTTACCTTCTAATAAAACCATATGATCATGTGCATAACTTAGATTAGGTCATTCACAAGATGCAATGAATTACCTCCACTTCCTCTACAATTATTCAGTGAAATCAAGGGAATTAAAAACAATTAGTTACCTTTTCTTGGGTTATATCTACTTTTTTTAACCTTTACAAGAGAGGGAAAAATATTGATTGTTAAGTTTCAAGCATGCAATAGTTATAAAGATACACACATGTGAAACTTAAATGATACCATTTCATGGTAGCGATAACACATAGGGTATGTAAATAAGGATTTATATTTTCACCTATGTTCATGTCAGTTCTAATACAATATTAATACATATGCCTTGCATATGAGAATTGGAATTATAATAATGAATGTGACAAATATAATTCAATCTAACAACTATTCTTCACTGGCAATGTGAAAATGTTAAAGAAGAATACAAAAAGTTCAAATAAATAATTAGTTAAGAAATATTGATCTAACTTTTATTAGTTCTAGTGAGCCAATAAAGATTGATCTCACTTTTCTTGGTTTTCATGGAGCAAGGTTTGATTGAATACTAATTACCACCTAAACCCCAACCTAAGAAATTATTCTAAAACAAAGACTTTATATGTTCAGTGATTTGGAGGTATAAATCCAGCCCATGATTTGGAGGTTAGTCCTTAGCACAAGTTAGGACTAATATGAATCCATCCCATGATTTGGAGGTATGAATCTAGCCTATGATTTGGAGGCTATTCCTTAGCAAAAACTAGGAATAATAAGAATCCAACATATGATTTGAAGGTATGATTTGAGCCCATGATTTGTAGGTATGAATCCATCCCATGATTTGGAGGTTATTCCTCATCCCACCCAAATAAAATAACCCCCAATATTTATATTACTATGTCAAATTAAAAAACCCCCCTTGGCCCCTTAATATGAGGCAATATATTTTTGAGGTTTTTAGGAGCATTCAGACCCCCAATATGAATGGATGTGATATGATATTTCCTTGCTAGTGAACCGGCCATGCAATTGGTACACTTTTTATGGAAATATTTTTATTGACATGGGAAAGGTTGAGACAAATTTAGCTCAAATATTCTAGTAGAAGGTTACTGTGGACCCTACCACCCTTCATAATATTGAGCAACAAATTAAAATGGAGTAGAAAATTTCTATCTGAACTTCAAATGAAACAGGAACAATGTGATGCTTAAGAACAACTTGAAAATGTAGAAGTCGAACCGATCACTTCCTATATCGACCACCTCCTCCTTGCTTCCAATAATCAACACCTTCTCTTGGGGGATGATCTCCACAACATCAAGCATCTTTCCATTCCTGAAAAAACCAGTCGACTCTCTGACCTCACCGCCCTGAGTGTGGATATGCATGCCACCTCACACACATGGGAAGAATTCATATGACAACTTGTTATTTCATTTCTAGCCATTGTCAAATCCTGCATTACTCCCTCTTCTACATCAACTAGTGAACAACCATAATCAACAACAATACAACAACTTGATCTAGTTGTTTTCAACATCTCCTCATTATCTTTGGGGCAAAGAAAAATTTTGTTGGTGGGGGAGATGTTAGAGGAGCCTAGTTGACTTACAGAATAGGTCCTCTACCGGACTGATGGGTCGGTCCAGTTGGTTGGTTAAGCTGATGTAACTACTTTTTAGCTGAATAACTGAATGTAACTCAATATATATAGGCTAGTGAGACATGATTCAGATAGTTCTCCTGTACATATTCTGGCTTTGATATAATGCAAATGGTTATGTCGTTCTCTTCACTTTGGTGTCTTCTTATATATAATAATGTGAATTCCTCGTATTATATATTTTATGTTGTTAGGTTTCACAAAATCCCGTAGATTACAACACCAACCTACTTAGCTATAAAAACAACAAATCTACAAGGCCAACCCAATGCACAACATTAAAACAAGGGAAAGGAGATGAAAGAGAAAAATCATAATCATAACAATGAAAACCAAAATCAAGGACTAGAGACAGATAAATTATTTTTCACAATGTTGAAAAAAAACAACAATCAAAATGAAAATTATCCCAATTGCAACCAACCTAGGGAACGATACCCCAAATAACTTCAGAGTTCTCATTCAATTAAGTGGATCTTCAAAATCAAAATTGTACATATGATTGAAATAACCCAAAATATTGTAACAAGGAAATTTTACAACCATGTTTTAGTATCCCTTTGCATATTCCTTAACCACAAGGTGACTCCTCCTCTCATGTGCAAACTTACTCTACATAGGACCACACATGATCCTTATGCTAGGTACTCTCATAGTTACAATTTTTTTGAAGATTTATATGCCATTGAGCAAAATTAAGTCATAATATCAACTAGTAAATGATATAAGAAAATTATTATAAAAAAAAATGCTTATTGAAGTTCCAACATGGAATATATAAACAATTGTCCTATGCTACTAGTATGGTACCTTTTTTATTATTATGTACACCAACCATTTTTAATTAGTCAATCCCAATGCATTATCAACATTTTTTTAAATTAGTTAATCCCCACCACATTGACAAAACCCCAACATTTTCTTATGTAAGGTACAATAACAAGTTTACTCCATAATATATGCATTAGAGGAATTTTGAGGTCTAAAATGGGCCTCCTAAGGAAAATAATAAAATAATAGTTAAAATAATATCGGAAAAAAGAAAAATACTACTTTTTGTGTTCGTATTTTCGACATATCACCTTGTGTTTTTATTCAAATTTTGATCAGGAGAGCTCATTGGATGTGGAATTTGATTCTGCATCCAATGAGTACCCACATTGCATACTTTTGGTGGACCCTACTACCCCAAAAACAAGACATACTTGAAAAAACTTGATGAAAAACACAGGGAGATATGTCGAAAATACGAACAAAAAAATTAGTTTTTTTATGACAAATATGTCAATTCAACCATTATGGTTGACTAATTTTATTGGAATTCTATTGTTTCTTGACTTCAAACTCACAAGAACTTATTGCTGGCGCGTTTTCTGATAAGGCCCATTTTAGACCCCAAATTTCCTCTAATGGCCTACATCCATGTTCATTGCATGCAACATTGGACTACTTTATGCATGATCAAATTTTAGAGATGGTTTTAGGGACATGTTTAAGCCTTCATCAATAAGTGTTAGAACAGAGAGAATGAATCATATGGGTCTATGTATATATATATAATGATGAGGGAATGAATGTTATAAGTAGTATGAGAGTGTCAAATCTCCACAAGAATATATCTCATATTCTCTTTGCTACAAGGAGTATATTGTTTCTAACAAATAATCCCACTTCTCTCATTCCCTTACTCCATTAATGTGAAACAATTATCATAATGTGGGAATATACGCACATTCATAACAAATATTGTGTCTTTCTTCATGGTGAAATATCTTCTATGAACATTTTATATATATTTTTTGGTTCTAATGCTCCTATATTTTCTACATCAGTACTTTTTAAATTCATTTAAAGGAGATTTCTCAATCTCATGGTTGTTATTTGTATGTTGGAAACATGTACAATATTCGAACTTATTTATTTTTTCCATATACCAAATGTCAATTTGTTTGGTATTTGCTTAATTTATTAATATTGAAAGTGCATATTAGATATTGGATCAAATGACGGGAGTTATTATTTGTAGGTGATAAATCTTTGCAATTTGAGATGGTGGAACTATGTGAACCTTTAACCTACCCATTGAACCTCTTGCAACATGGAAAGTCAGAATGCCAACTACAAGTATTAAAAGTACTTAAGTTTCTATCTAGTTCAAATATTTTCGGAGTCTCCCTATGATATCAATGTGTTTTCATCTTGAATCCTAATATTACTTTTCTTATTTTTAAAACTTTTGCAAACTATATATAGAAAAGCAGAATGATACCCAAATTGAATAAGAAGCTATTGCTTCACAATTTATTAGGATGTTAAAATATGAGGATGTTGTCATGCATGAAAATGCACTAAGAACATTAAACTGCATTTCCAAGGAAAATCATACAATTTCCTGGTGGATACAATATTTAAAGGTAGTCTCTATATTATATTCCCCTTTTCAAATTGAGAATTCGTTTTCCTCATGTAGGGTAAACATCTTTAATTTCATTCCTTACCTTGTAGAAGACCATATTACTTGCTAGTCAGTTGTCACCCTAAGAAACATAATGACATTTATTTTTGGGGTCCTTAAAGGAGGAAAATGATCTTCAAATTAGATCAAATCTATTTATGTTATAATGTACGTGATGTCTAAAATGGATGAAGGAAAAAGTTTTGATGGGCCTTGAATTTAGTATATTTTTATCATCGTTTCACCTTATCTATAATCCAATTTTCTTATCCATATTCATGCACTAATCCCTTATAATTCTCATATGTGGGTTTTTTTGCTCAAGATGTTTTTCCAGTACATGTCTTAGTATTTCATTTGATTTGTGACTAACATTAAGGGAATTGATTTACTATGTATTTTATTTGAAGATTGAATCATCTATTGGAAGAAGCTACAAAATATTTGAGAGGGTTTGTAGTAGTTGTGGAGCCTCTACAGGCAGTTACGAAAAATCTATAGAAAGTTGTAGAAACTATACAGGCAATTACGAAAAATCTACAGGAAGTTGTAAAAACTCTATAGGGATCTGCGGAAACTATACATGCAACTATGCAAACTCTACAGGAAACTGCAGAACCTGCATAAGATACATACAGTCAATAATTCAAATTTACCTTCAACAACCAACTTTCAAGAAAGATATTCATTAGGATTAATGGATTTTTATAAATCCATTTTTCTATTATTTTCAGATGTCTCAAATCATGATGTTAAATTATTTGAATATTAAAGGTGACACATGGAGGTTGATATGAGTGAATATTTGGCTTATCCACAAGGATTTGAAGATATGTATCAAATGTATGACGTACATAAGAAGTCAAAATTTGTTAGGGGACATTTGGGATGAGTTTTGACTATTTTATTATAACCTCTATCCCTAGATTCGAATTTGGCTTCAAAGGGATCCTAAATAATATGTAGTTAGTAAAGATCTCGGAATTAGTTTTGAATTAGTTTGGAGATCCAAATAATTAGGAATTTGTGGAGGATATTTTGGGCATCATTTATTATTTGTTATGGAAAACTCATGTATAAATAAGAGCTCAGTCTCCATTCCAAGGGGAGGACTCTTAGATCATTAGTCCAAATAATGATGAAAATATTTATACTTTCATCTTGATTCAATTTAGATCTTAGCTTTATATTTTGTGTAATATGATTTTAATTATTTTATGTTGATGGAGTTTTAGTTCATTGCTTAGTTTTCATTTCTTATTACGTGTGAAGTTTATTTTTGTAATTCAATTTTAATCCATACACTAGTAGAAAATGAGAGATAATGACCAGTCGACTAAAACAAATTGGTCACGACAATTTTTTCAACAAACTTGAGTGAGCCAACTAAAAATGACCAGAGGAATGACCAAATGGGTCACAGGATAAAATATATGACCAAATAACAAGTAACTAAACTAAAAATTATAACATTACAATAACATTAATAATATTAATTGGCCATTTATTTGGTGACTGTTAGTTGTCTTACTCCGACAGTAGAAAATTGCAATTTTGACAATGAATTTGTACATTTTAGTAAATTTTAACACTGCAGATGGATTCATATAATATCATGTTCAATGTTCTTATTTCACCATTTTTGTTTATGTATTGTCCATTTGACAGATCCACCAATTTGCATCATGTTCATCATCATAGTGTGTCGGTACAGTTGAGTCTTGGATATATGTCGTCTTTCCCTTTGGACATTGTCATGTCGTGAAGTTGGTGTCATTGTGTTTGGATTTTTGCATTGGCCGCATTCATATTTTGTTTGAATAAAACCATTGTCATTTGACCCTCTCAACAACCTAATCAATTTTCAACAAGTTCATGTATTTTGTGTTATGCTATCTAAAATTTGTCAATTTCAAAACTTCCATTAATTCTCGATATGAATTCACTCATCATGGTTATCATTTCACCTTTCTTGTTGTGAATTTGGTGTCATTGTGTTTGACTCATCATATTGGTCATGTTCATACTTTGTTTGAACCTCTCGGCAGTCTATTAAAGTTTTGATAAGTTCATGTATTTTGCGTCATGTTAGCTAAAAATTGTGAATTTCTCAACCTTGATTACTTATCCATATGCATCCATTCCTAATAGTTCTATTTGTTCCTGAGTCCAGGAATTTCTAAATCCCCCCAGGTCCCTCCCCTCCAAAAAAATACCAGTATATAATAAATATATAATATACCAACACATATATATATATTATATAGTTAATATATTAATATACTATAATGTTAAAATATTAATATCATTATAATCATCATCATCTATTTTTAAGGTCACCTCAAAGCTAGACACCAAGTTTGTGTATGAAATCCCCTTGTTTGTGAGAGAAGGGCCCTTCATCTGCACAAACATTTGTCATCTAAGAACTTAACTAGCAAAAATGATCAAGTAGCTTGCAATTTGAGCATTCAATCATCTACGACCGGTTATGGTTAACTTCAACCATAGTGCAACCTTCAAGTAATCTTCCATTAATCGCAGTGCAATTTGCTCATGGATCTTTGTAGTCTATTAAAGCGTGCAATTGAACAGATCTATGCAATCCATTAAAGAGCTGGTTAACGTTATACCCATTGACATACCTCATAGCCATAATTTTGTAGCAATGTATATATTCATCATCATTATACTAATATATTAAGATTGGAATATATTATATTGTTATAATATAATATTAAACATTATAATATAACATGACATACTATTAATATTTATAAACATATTATAATTAAATATTATATTATATGTGATATATATAATATAAAAAATAACAAAAGAAACTAAACATACATAATGAAGGATTTGGTGTGAATGAATGAACATGAGAGGCCATTGAGAGAGGGTTTTGCAATGGGGTAGGAAATGGGATCTTGAATGTTTTTTATCATTCATAGGACAAGGCTCTCACCTTATACTAATGTTAGATCTACTACCTCTATTAACAGGCAATGGATCTCGATTGTTTTTTTTAATCTTTTATATTTTTTTCTTTGACCAATTTAGATTTAGTTTCGATTTGTCCTGTCTATGGGTTGGGTGAAACTCATTCCAAGGTGAAATCCTGCTAAAATTGGATTAAAAAATTCAAGTAAACGATTCAAGGATTCTTCCATCCAAGTTTAAAATTGCAAGTCGATTTCCCAATTCAACAACCCAATTGAAGATGTTAGGTCATGATTTTGTCTTCCATAGTTTCATGCTTTTATTTATGTTTTTGAACCTTGCTATTATTTTTTGTTTCTAGAATTTTTTTTTTATAAAGATAATCTTGATTTCAAACTTTTAATTTTCATGATTTTTTATTTTTAAGCTTGCTTTTATAATTTTTTCTTTGATTTCATTATTGAAGGGTTTTACAAGGCATATATGGATTAAATAAGTTTTATAAATGACACTAAGGTCAAGATTGAACACATAAACCAAGTTTTAATCCTTATTAGTGGCCCAATGATGTGAAATTATTTGATTTGACTTTCTTGTAGCACAAGAGCAAAATTGATACACTAGAGTGCTACAAAAAAGTCGCTAATGCTAAAATCATCATTTTTTCAGTCCAATTTTTCGAGTGTCTTGTCTCCGAGGTGTTAATCATATCATTTGATGCATTTGATACGTGTCCTGCATAGTTTTATCATTGAAATAGGTGGATGATCATCATAAGACGTAGATCGTGGCGATTGCATGTAGAGCATGATAAATGATGATAGAGAGTAGAATGAGACAAATTTTTTTGGGAGTATGCTCCTTATCTGAAAGACACGAAGTATTTTGAAGGTCGTGGTGAGAAGACACTGCTGAGGAAACGGGATTTTTCAACTGAATGAGGAATTAGGGATTTTCAGCAGCGACTGTTTGAAGTAGTCTAAACAGTTAGAGACAGGTGGAACGTGAAATTTGACACTTAAACATTGAAGTGATTGCATTCCAGTGCTCGTATTGGTATTCTGAATAGGTAGCCTGCGTGTCATTGCTAGGGTTTTCTTAATTTGAGGCTTTTCTGATAAAATCCTTAATGATAAAATTCAAAAGAGAAATATGAGTTTTTCACCTAATACACTGTGAATGATGAATTATTAACAAATATATTCAAAGTATTCATCATTTAAAGCAGTAAAATTCAAAGCAGAACTTGTTGGAATTCCCTGAACTCTGTGATTGGATCAGACTGTTGTAATTTGGCACAGAAGATTTCTGAACTATGTGTTAGGATAGACTATTATGATTTGAAGATAGTTAGATTGTGGGATATCGATAGGTGCTGTTAAACCATAGTGAATATGAAGAAAAGTGGAAAAACAAATAGAGCTGAGCCCACCGACCTAAGCTGGGTAGACAATTTTCTAGAATGTGTAGAGTTATTTTCAAATGCAGGATGGTTAACATTTTTCACAAAGATTGATGGTTATCATGCAAAAGTGTCTCATAAATTTGCTCAGTGCTTTGAGAAAGGAATTGTGTCTTTTGATACTTTACAATTCAAAATAACTAAGGAGTTGATAGCTGAGGCAACAGGCATCTTAAATGAGGGAGAATTATGGTTTAAGAAGGTTCCATTCACTTTCAATGCACAAAAGTACTTGCTTCCTGGTGTGATTGCAGATTGGGGTAAAGGTGTACCAATTCATAACTTCAAAGCTGAATGGATTGATTCCATTAAGGTCTTAAAGAGTTATATTACCTATGAGGGTAGATATGCTTTTGTTTTCAAATACCACTTCATATTTCTTCAGCATCTTAGTGATGAGTCCAAGATGAAATTACCCTTCTTCTTTCTAAAGAGTCTACAAAAGATGTCATGCAGAGTTAAGGAGCACCAAAATCATACAAGGCAGTCTATTTTCCATCATGGACTTATTAAATTTATCATAAAAACTGTTTTGTAGAGTAAGGGAAAAACTTGGGAGTATTTCATTTTTTGGTCAGGTTTTAAAAATGATCAAGAGGGATAGTCTCACAGAAGACAAGCTGATAAAGGGAATACTTTGGTTAGAAATCTTAGGAAAAAGATAAAGGTCAAAGATGCAGACAGGGTTAAATTAGAGGAAGTTTTAGATCATGTAAATGAAGAATTTGAATCTAAACAGCACCTTAATGACAATGAAAGTAAGAATTTACAGTCAGATATTAAGGAGGCCGAGCCTATTGAAAAGGCTATACCTGTAGAGACAATTTCAAATGAGAAAGAGGATATTGAAGTTCAAAGACAAAGTCCTATCACCGTTCTGTCAGAAGATGAGAAATGCCTATTTGATGATGATAAAGTCCCTGTCACTGATGCAACTAGGGTTTGTACTGAGCAAGAATTTCACAGCCATGGTGATGAGGTAACACTGTCAAAAAGAAATAAACTAAAGGTTGTTGAATTTTCCTCAGTTATTCATCAGGGTAAGACTTTCAAAATGTTGGGGGAGATTGCTCCTATTTGGAGACCTAAAACCAGACCCAAAAATAAACTCAGATTGAATATGAAGAAGTTGATGAACCCTAAATTGAACAAAGAAAGAGTAACAGTGATAGATGATTCTTCATCTGAGGAAAAATTGAATGGTGATAAAGATGACAGTAAGGGTAAAAGGCCAATTGAATCAAAAGAGAGTCTGTCCTGACTGATACTAAAATATCTAATATATTTTGGAAGTACAAAGTCAGATGTTGCAGGAACAACAAGAAGGTGAAATAAAGAGTTCTCACTCAGAGAAGAATGTGATGGTTGAGGAAAAGGTTCCATGTAAAGCTGAGAGTCAAGAACACCTAGGATTTCCTGGAACACCTACAGAATTGTTGCAAGAAGATGAAGAAATTTATAAGAGATTGAATATTCCATGGCTTCCAAATGAGATGCAAACCATAGCAGGAAATAAAACCTTTGATTCAGAAAAAGAGAATTTACAAACAAGTGTAAAACAATATAAGTATCAGGTTGAGTACATGTAGGAGACTAATGATGGCTTAGTCATGGAAAACAAAAGACTCAGAGAGGATTTGGAGGAGGTGAACAACCATTATCAGGAGCTGATTGCAGTTTCAAAAGAAGCATTGAAAAGGAAGAGGAATACAGAAGTTTAATTCACAATGTTGAAGCAAACCATCCAAGACCTACAACAACATAATGAAGAACTAACAAGGAATATTGTAGATATGGAGGCAGACCAATTGAAGGCAAGAAGAAAAGCTCAAGCCCTGGAAGGGATTGCCTTATTAGTTGAAGCAACTAAGGATATGTAAATTTTGTTAAGATAATCAGTTATTAGTTAGGTTTGAAAGTTACTTTATTTTTGTAAATATTATTTAGATGAAACTATTCGATTGGTAGACTAAAAAACATTTAGGGTTCAGTTTCTTAACCAATTTTGGAGAACATTATTAATGTAAGTCTCAAAGAAGACAAATGGTTCGATTTTTTGGCTGGCAAGAGGAGGTCATCAGACTTGTTCATAAGCTAAGTAAAAGGCTCTTATGTGTATTTGAAAGACTGATTATGAAATATATGCTCTATAAGCACTTCAGTTTATTTTCTGGCTTCATTTATAACTTGTTTTAGTTACTCAGCTGGTAATTTCATTGCTTGTTTAAAGTTTTTATACTTGGAATGCTTGTCATTTGTGGGTGAATCTCAGTATTGTTTTCTATTGGATTATGGTTATTATGTTATGCATCTCAGCCTTTCCATGCTTATGATTTAGTGTTTATTTGGATTTATGAATGCATTCCCTCTTGTCATCAAACTTCTCAACCAAAAAACCTTGAAAACCTTAAAAACCCTATTTTGTTTTATTGAGATCATTGAGATTGTGTTGGCTTGTTCTCTTGTAGTCTGGGAACAATTTCTGGCACTAACAGAAGATAAATGCTTTCAAATAACCATCTAATCAGTAAAGAACCAAGCTGATTACTCAGCAGTTGATTCTTTCTGGTCGATAGTTGGTCTCAGTCGATCTACACTTATTGCAAAAAACATTCATAATGTAGATCAGGGAAATAAATTACCCATTGCACGCATCAAATGCATTTAAACAGGTCGATGGTCTTCCGATCTCATCAATGAACTTGGGCATTAGGCCACAAACTAGGGCACACAAATATATTCTCCATGTGCTTTATAACTAGGGAAACCAATATGCCAACACACCCAGTCAAATAATAATGCTCAAAATCATTTTATGGGTAGGGTCAAACTCATTCGATGTTGAAATCCTGCCAAAATTGGATCCAAAAATGCAAGTAAACCATTTGAGGATTCTTTCATCCAAGTTGAAAATCACAAGTTGATTTCCCAAGTCAATAGCCAAATGAAGATAAATGCTTTCAAATAACCATCGAGTCAAGAAAGAACCAAGTTGATTACTCATCATGTGATTATTCTTGGTCGATGCTTGATCTTAGTCGATCCACACTTACTACCAACAACAATCAGAATGTAAGTCAAGGAAATCAATTACCCATTGGGTGCATTAAATGCATTTTAAATAGGTCGATGGACACTTTTTCAGTAATAATATCAAGTAAACAAAAGAATTATTGAAGCGATTTGGAGACATAGAGGCAGCGAGCTGCTGTGGTTTCACAAGAGTCCATGGTGAGGGCGTTTAGGGTGGGGGGAATAATCCCCCAATTGCTGCACATGGAGATGGCGGGTCCTAGGAACCAGATACCTGGAGAAAGGGATGGAGGGAACGAGATTGGGGAGTGTTGATGTAATTGTAACTTTGGAATGTATTCACTTGTATATCTTATGTATTATACCTCAATGTTTATTCTAGGATGTGTTTATAATGTAATTGAGTCATGTCATGCCCCGATGTTTTGATCAGGAGTTTCTGCAATGTGAACAAGTCATGTCAAGTCATTGTGGGTAACCCTCCTATTTGTCAAGGGTTAAAGTCCCCGCAGTTGTGGGGCCCTAGGGTTATTAGACTATCATAGAGAAGTCAACCCTAGGTGAGTTATTGTAAGTCAGGGCAATAGTTCCCACTGTTCCGTTAAGGATAACCCTCCTTGTTGGTCGGAGGAGGAAAAGTCCCCACAAGTTGTGGGACACTAGGGTTATTAGACACTCCTACAGATGTCGGCTCTAGTAAGTAATTGTTAAGTGAGGCCGACATGTTGGAGTGGGTTCCAAGTGAACAAAAGAATATAAATAGAGAGTGAGTCTCTCTATTTATCATACACACACTCACTCATTAGGGCGCATGAGTGACAGAGAACTTGTTGGGACAAGAGAGAGACTACTGTTGTCAGGATATCATCTTTATGTTTTTGGGTTTTACTTTTGGTGTTGATTCTATCTTTGAGGAAGTTGCAGGGTTTTATCCTTTATGGTTTCCTTGAGGAAAATTATTTGTATCTCTTGTCTCTTGTGTTTTATTGCTATGCATGTTATTCTCTCAGCTAAAGATCCTAAGATCATAATGCTAGCTTGAATGATAAAAATATAACATGGTATCAGAGCTAACCTGAGAAGAAGACATTGTGCAGCTGCAGAAGCTAGGGATTCTTACTTTTTGGGTCTCTCTCCACAATCCATCAGCAAAATTATGCTAGGTTGACTCTCCATTGAAGGGTGCATCTTTCTGTCGAAGCGGAAGTCAATTTCAAGCATTTTTCAGTTTTTTGGTGCAGGAAATTAGGGCTTTCTACATAAGAGGAATTTTTGAGTGAGCCCGGCATAGGATTTCCCTCCTCATCAAAATCGAAGTTTAGAGACCTGGGTCGATATTTTTGGTTGGGTGAAACTCCAGGAAAGTCAAAACCTAGTTTGACCCCAAGCTGGAAAAACCCTAAAATACTAAAATTGATAGGTTTTGGTACATTCGCTATATATCGGGATTGGAGAAGGATCAGGAGCTGAAAATTTCACAGGCAGAAGATAACATCCTGATTTACACTATATCCAAAATTCAACCTCAGATTCACTATATTCTGGGGGATATGATCCCTCTAAGTTAGGGTTACAGCCTCTTCCAGGATTCATCCCTAAATAGGACACCTGTGGAGAATTGCTATATCTTGGGCTATAAATGTCCAACTATAATTTTTGTGGTCCAAGTTTCAGACCCAGAAGATGAAACAGTCCGTAGAACTTCACTATTTTGAACAGTCCTATAGCAGGTCACCTTGGGAAAATGATCATAAGTCCCAATTGGTGAAACCAATTTTGATGTAACCTATGGTGTTGGAACATGGACAGGCGAGGATACCTCAATGCGAAGTTTCAGACATAGAGGAGTAGAAATTTTGGAGATACCACAGAAACATTAAGAGGAATTTCTTCAAAAATTGGTAAACTAGAGCTTCCTGTTCCCAGAGCTTCCCTCCACTCTTTTCAGAAAAGGAGTACATTGGACATCTCAACTTGAAGAGGTCTATATTTCTAGCCAATAAGATCTGAAAGATTCCAAGTTTTGAAAATTAGGTTTTCTCTGAATAACCCTAGATCAGTGAGCTCCAAAACCAGGACGGACACCTCAAATCATTAAGATCTAATCTTTTCTTATTTTCATTTGAGGTTCTCATTTCAAAGTGATCTATCACATCAGCTTGATTATAATATTGTTGAAGTTGACAACTTACAAACATGGAAGTATATGATCTCTCTGAAGAAAATGAATTGGACACCTACATAAGAAGAGAGGTTCCAGTTCCAGAGGGAGATGAGGCTCAAAGTCTTACACAAGAAGAAGTTGGTCAAGGCCAAGAAGATCATTGTTGATTCAATCATGGATCACCTTGTGCCACAAGTTTCTTCCCTAAAGACACCGAAGATGTTTGATTCCTTGACCAAGCTATTTAAAGGGAAGAACATAAACCAGAAGATGACTTTAAGAAAATAGTTGAAGAATGTGAAGATCCAGAATGCAGAGACCATACAATCATACTTCACAAGGGTCTCTCAAATCAAAGAACAACTTGTACCAGTACAAGAAGAAGTGGAGAATGCAGAAGTGGTGATAGCCACCTTGAATGGCCTCTCAGGATCATGGGATTCATTCATGTGAGGAATAGCACACACAATAATAAGAAGCTCGACTTATAATAAGAGAAGAGAATATGGGAGCAACGAAAGATCAAGCTCTCACCATCCAAAGAAGATCCCTCAAGCGACGAGGAATATGAAGAACTCAACTCTTGAAGAACCTCTTATCCATCTTAGCATTTGGATAAGAAACGATGCTATTATGAATGAAGAAGATGATGAAGCCGAAGGCTCAAGAAGGAGTCTACCCATGAAACAAATAAAGATAAGTATTCAATTGTCATTTCATGATATTATTTTGTTATGCATTTGTTTATATTCAGTTGATGTATTGTGCATGATAGAATGTTTTCATTAATGACAGTATACTAATAATATGCATATGATGGGTAAGTAGCTCATGGTGCTATACAATTCTCCATTGCTACTTATCTAGAATGAAACCTTTTTGTTGACATATTGTATTCAAGTGCACAATCTCAATGTTGTCCTGGTAGAGATGGAAGGCATCTAGAAAGTTTTCGTGAGATATGGATGAATGTTGTATTGGCTAAAATAGTTGTATAATCATATATCTTAATGCAAAAGAATTTTTTCATTATGAATATACCTTATGAAATGTTTCTAACCATACAACTAATGCATTTGACTTGTAGGAAAGATCGCGTAAAATCGCCTACAAGCAAAGAAGGATGAGACTTGTTCCGAAGAACAAGTAATGACAGTTCAAGATGAAGAATAATATGATGGATGCAATGACATCATTGATGCAGAACCTTCCAGCCATGAAGAAGTAACCAAGAAGAAAGGGAAGACCAGTTCAAGAAGAATGATGTCTAAGATGTAGTATTGATACGTGAAGGGAATTTCGTAGTTCTATCATGCAGTAGATGGAAACATCGTGGGATACAAGGAAATATTCGTAGCACAAGGCTTCTCATGAAAAGAAGGCATAGACTACGAAGAGACATTTGCAGCCAGTGGGAATTGAAACACATACATGATGAGCTTGATTAAGATCTTAACCTTTGCTACAAGGTTGAAGATGAAAGTCTATACAATAGATGGATACATAGAATATTAGTAGCATAGGAATCTACTTGTCACTCTGGTACAGAATGTTTCAGTGCATAGAGTATGGAATATAGAGGGAGTATGATGCTCTGCTTTAGAGTGAGTGACTACAGAATATCCCAAGGTTCGACATGGTATGACAGGATGGATAGATTGCTGATGACTCTAGGATTTACTGAGAGTAAAGCGGATTCAAACCTTTGCTTCAAGGTTGAAGGAGGAATACCAGTGATGCTCCTGTTATATGTCGATGACTTGTTTTTGACATAAAATAGGAACTCATTAAAGTTGCAAGATGGAGACTTGCTGCCGAGTTCAAGATGAAGGACTTGGGGATGATACACTATGTTCTAGGCATGGAGGTGTGGATAAGGAAAGTATGCAATAAAGATCCTGAAGAGGTTCAGGATGATGGACTGCATGACCACACCTATGGCATCAAACTTGAAGCTATTGAGTGTTGCTTCATCAGAGTCGGTTGATGCCACGATGTATTGTCAGATGATTTGTTCCTTGATTTACCTGATGGATACAAGACCCGATATTTGCTTTGCTGTGAACACATTGAGACATGTTCACTTGATGGTTGCAAAGGGTACAGTCGATTATGGGCTCAAGTATGATACGAATCAAAAGATTAACCTAGAGGGTTATGTGTATTTGTATTAGGAAGGCAGTACCATTGATAGGAAGAGCACTTCAAGGTGCTACTTTAGTATGAGATCAAGTGTGATCTCTTGGTTTGGAAGGATGGAGTCCTGCATGGCGCTGAGTACAACTGAGGAAAAAGATGTTGCCATTTTCTATTTGGGAGGTAATATGTTTCTTTTGAAAACTAATATTTGATTTGATTGATCTGACTTGCATTTTTGGTATGATACAGAGAGGAGCAGTGAAGCTCTAGTTTGTGATACAGATCGAGATCTCTCGAAAGAGGGAGTTCTAGCATAGCTGGGGAGATAGGTTGTCTGAGCATAAATCCTGGTGAAGCTTGTAGGTTTCTCAGACGTAAACTGTCCTATAGGTTGTCCTCAGATGTAATAGGTCTTGGCGAAGCTTGCAGGTTATCCTTGGATGTAATCAACCCTGGTGCAATTCTATGCTAGAAATGGCTAGAGTGAAGTTTGAGTACTTCAGGGAGAAGCTTGGTGTTCTCCAGATCGAGGTTCCTTCCAAAGGGAAATGATGATTTCGTGAGCCCTTCTGACATGGTGAAAGGATTGGTTCCTTCCATGGTCAGATATAAGTGTTGTGCCTTTCTAACATGGTGAGAGGATTGGTTCCTTCCATGGTTAGATGTAAGAGATATGACATGGTGAGAGGATTGGTTCCTTCCATTGTCAGATGTATGTGATGATGCCACATCTAGCATGAAAAAGGGCTGTCTCTATGAAGACATATCTAGTATGAAAAAGTACTAGCTCTGTGTAGATCCCACATATAACATGAAAAAGGTATGGCTCTGTGAAGACACATCTACTATGAAAAAGGACTAGCTCTATGTAGATCCCACATCTAGTATGAAAAAGGACTAGCTCTGTGAAGACTCATCCAGTATGAAAAAGGATTGGCTCTATGTAGATCCCACATCTAGTATGAAAAAGAACTAGCTCTTTGAAGACTCATCTAGTATGAAAAAGGCCTGGCTCTGTGTAGATCCAACATCTAGTATGAAAAAGGACTAGATATGTGAAGACTCATCCAGTATGAAAAAGGATTGGCTCTGTGTAGATCCCACATCTAGTATTAAAAAGGACTAGCTCTGTGATGACACATACAGTATGAAAAATGACTGGCTCTGTGTAGATGCCACATCTAGTATGAAAAAGGACTAACTCTATGATGATACATCCAATATGAAAAAGGATTGGCTCTATAGATGTGCATCCAGCATGAAAAAGGGCTGGCTCTGTTGATGAAGACCTACATGGAGGCTAGGCCTACAACCAACATGAAAAAGGGCTGGATTTGTAGAACTTCCTATGATGAGAAGAATCAAGAGATAGCACCTGTGATGATGATCCAACAGTAATGATCCAGATCGAGTGATGATCTAGATCCAGTGATGATGATCCAGCAGTGATAATCCCACACTGATGATCCAGATCGAGTGATGATCTATATCTAGTGATGATGATCAAGATCAAGTGATGATCTAGATCCAGTGATGATGATCCAGATCAAGTGATGATCTAGATCCAATGATGATGATCTAGATCGAGTGACGATCCAGATCCAGATGAAGATGACTTGAAGATGAAGATGACCTAAAGATGAAGATGACAAGAACTCGATGATGATCCAGATGATACATAGAAAAAGACTTGTGTTGATAAATTGTGTCGAGAGAATACCTTCCTAGTAAAGAGGGAGTGTTGATGTAATTCTAAATTCGGATTGTATTCACTTGTATATCTTATGTATTATACCCCGATGCTTATTTCGAGATGTGTTTGTAATGTAATTGAGTCATGTCATGCCCCGATGTTTCGATTGGGAATTTTTATAATGTGAACAAGTCATGTCAAGTGATTGTGGGTAACCCTCCTATTTGTCAAGGGTTAAAGTCCCTGTAGTTGTGGGGCCCTAGGGTTATTAGACTATCATAGAGAAGTCGACCCTAGGTAAGTTATTGTACGTTGGGGCAATAGTCCCCACCATTGTGTTAAGGATAACCCTCCTTGTTGGTCGAAGGAGGAAAAGTCCCCACAAGTTGTGGGGCACTAGGGTTATTAGACACTCCTAGAGATGTCGGCTCTAGTAAGTAATTGTTAAGTGAGGCTGACATGTTGGAGTGGGTTTCAAGTGAACGAAAGAATATAAATAGAGAGTGAGCCTCTCTATTTATCATACAAACACTCACTCATTGGGGCGCATGAGTGAGAGAGAAGTTGCTAGGACAAGAGAGAGACTACTGCTGTCAGGAGATCATCTTTATGTTTTCAGGTTTTACTTTTGGTGTTGATTCTATATCTGAGGAGGTTGTGGGGTTTTCTCCTTTATGGCTTCCCTAAGGAAAATTCTTTGTGTCTCTTGTCTCTTGTGTTTTATTGTTGTGCATGTTATTCTCTTAGTTAAAGATCCTAAGATCATAATGCTAACTTGAATGATAAAAATCTCACAGGGAAGGGGGAGGATCCAAGAAAGGTAATGGTAAGAGAATGAGATCAGACAGTTGTCTCTTGAAAACCCAAACTATACAGACCATTCAGATCATATATAATAAGATCAGAGGGAAGGTTGAGCTATGGAAGGATAAATCCCTCATTGGTAAATTTGTGTGGATTTGGCCTTAAGAGAGAGATCTAGTCCACTCAATTAAGAGTAACTGGAACCGTAAAGAACACTATGATATCCATTTGGGGTCCAAGGGTTTCTTTACTATCATCTTTTTTAACCTTGAAGATCGTGATAGGGTTCTAGAGGGAGGGGCCTATTTTTTATTCTCGGCTAGGATTTATCTAAGACCATGGAAAGAAATATTTAACCTAAAAACTAAGGATATGAAGGTTTCTCTAGTTTGGATCCAGTTGTTTTCCCTCCCATGTGAGTATTGGGATCTAGAAATCCTACAAGACATCAGTAACATGATTGAGAAATTTGTAAAGGTTGCAGATCAGGAAAAAAACATAGGTATACAAGCTTCGCTCATATTTGTGTCTATATGGATCTATCAAAATATTTATTGGAAGTAATCATGTTGAACTGGGATGATGAGGAGTGGGTACAGTCGATCAACTATGAGCAGCTTCTGTTTAGGTGTAGACAGTGTCATGAATATGGTCATTTTGGTAGGAACTTCCCGTAGTGATCCAAGTGACACCCATTTCCAAGCGTCTCGAGGGGGGAGAGAAATATGGGGAAGGATTTACAAAAGTAAGGAGTAAAAAATAGAACAAGATGGGCATGAAGTAGAAAACGATGAAAGAAAACTAGGGAAAAGTAGTTACCAACAAAAACCCTTTTCAGATATTGGAAGAGAAAGGAGAGGACGCAGAGGAGTAAAGGAATAAGGTAGAAGCAGTCGAGAAGCAAGTTGTGGGTAATAAAATGTAATTAGGGATTTTGAAGGAGGAGGAGGATCAAATTGAGGTAATGGATGAAGACGGTGCAGAAGAAATGGAACTAGGTGAGCTTCATTGGGATGAGATCGAGAAGGAATGTGATAAGAAGGGTAGGGGGTATGTTTCTAGAAGACGATTGGAAATACTCCAGGAAGAAATCATCAAAATAAAATCTTGCCAACAATTGGGGATAACATATGATCCTTAGAAAGGGAGAAAAAGAAAATCACTAGAGGAAGATATGAAAAGGGAAAGAAAGACGAATAAGCAAAGTATTGCACAGGTAGGAGTAAAGCTGATATAATCAGGCCAGTATCCGGCAATAGTGGTAGAATTCTATGAAGTAAATAGGGTTAGCCAATGAATATCATTTCCTGGAACATCCTAGGATGCAACTATCCTAGGAAAATAAAAACCTTAGCTAGGAAGGTCAAACAGGAAAAGCTAGATGTTCTCTTTTTACAAGAAACAAAGTGTAACTCAGAAGTAATGGAGAAGTTGGGACAAAATATTTGGAGAGGAAGTAGGGTTGTGGCGATTGATGCCTCAGGAATGACAGGAGTTTTACCCATTCTATGGAAACTAAACACCATTTGACTATCAGAATGGAGGGCCAATCAATTCTCTTTGATATCCAATTTTAACATCATAGATTCAAGGGTAAAAGGCACTTTGGTGAATGTCTACGGTCCAAGTTCATTTACTTAGAAGCCTGCATTTTTAAATCTTATGAATTGGATGAAGGATAAATCTTGCAAAGGATACTGGATTATAGGAGGGGATTTTAACCAGATCACTTCCCTCAGGGAAAAAATGGGGGGAAGGCGTGTCTTGGATAGATTCCAAGAGGTGTTTAGGGAATTTTTGGTACACAGTCCTTTTATAGATATCGAGACGGGGGATGGGTGGTACACATGGAACAACAAACATGGGGGAGAGCACCTTGTGGCTTCTAGAATCAACAATTTTTTGGTCATAGAGGACATTTCCATAGGTGTTGGGGAGATAAATGTAGTGTCCTTCCGACTACAGTATCTGACCACTGGCCCATAAGCATCAACTGGGATTGGTCGAATGCCATATTAAACAAACCATTTAGACTTGAAAAATTCTGACTGGAGCATAAATAATTTAAGTATTTGGTAGGTCAATGGTGCTAGGAATTGGTCCCCCCCACAGGCAAGGGAATGTACTGATTCCAACAAAAGATGAAGGATCTTAAAGGAAAAATATGCACATGGAATCAGGAAGAATTTGGGAACAATTTTCAAGAAAAGAGGAAATGGATGGAGGATATTGAGCGTACCCAACATAGAGAAATGGAGGAAGGGTGGGACGAGGAACTGAAACAACATGAGAAATATCTGTTGAATCAGTTGGAATCAAGGGAAAGACAGGAGGAGATCATCTGGAAACAAAAATATAGGAATCAATGGTTGTATGAAGGTGAGAAGAATACCAAATTACTTCATAATTCGGTGCTCCAGAATAGACATAGGTTGAATATCTACAAACAAAAAAAGTAGTTTTTTTCTTTTCTTCCTCCAAAATAAATAAATATTATTTTATTATTTTAACTATGATTTTATTAATTTTTTTTAGGAGGCCCATTTTGAGTTGAAATTTCCTCTAATGTCAGATGGCCCTGGGGAAAGTGCTAGGGCCAGATGGCTTCGCTACAAAATTTTTCCACTTCTTTTGGGACTTGATAAATGAGGAGGTACTGGAAATATTGGAGGAATTGTGGAGTCTTGAAGGATTTTAATTCCACATTCCTAACCCTGGCTCCTAAAGGGGAAGGAGCTGACACCCCAGGTAAGTTTAGATCCATCACTATGTGTAATGTCATTTACAAAATCATCACTAAAGTGATCACTAATAGATTAAAGCCGATCCTCCCCAGCATGATTAGCACAAAACAATCGGGCTTTGTGGAAGGAAGGAATATATTGGATGGGATCATCTTGGTTCAAGAAAATATCCACTCTTTGAAGGTGACTATGAAACCAGGTATGATGATAAAATTAGATATAGCAAAAGTCTATGATAAACTAAGTTGGAAGTATATGAGAAGCATTTTGGAATATTTTGGCTTTGGAATGGAATCGGTGGAGTGGAGAATGAATATGGTTTCCACCCCATTTTTCTCTATTTTGATGAATGGATCTCCAACTAGGATTCTACACCCCTCTCGAGGAAGCATACAGGGGGGTCCCCTTTCCCCTTTTCTTTTATCTTAATGGCGGAGGGGCTAAGGAAGCTCCTCCAAGACCAATAAATAAGAGGAGAGATCTGTGGGCTAAGCCTCCATGAGGGATTGGATAAACAAACACACCAACAATTCATGGATGATACGATGTTAATGGGGCACCCTTAAGTCCAAGAGGTCCGAGCCTTTAAGAAAAGTTTAAGTATTTTTGCAAAAGCTTCAGGGTTTGAAGTTAATTATGATAAATCATAGGTTTTTTTCTTCAATATTTCCTCCCATGCCCAGAGGAATATAATCCATATTTTGGGTTTTTCCAAAGGATCCCTCACCTCCAAATATATGGGGGCCCCTATTGCAGATGGAACCATTCGAAAGGTGTCCTGGAAAGACCTTTTGGATAGGCTTAAAAGCAGGTTATCAAGTTGGATCCTTCGAACTCTAAACCAAACCAGTAGGCTCATCCTTGTCAAATAAGTCCTCCAACCAATGTCGGTGTACCTCTTCTCAGTGCTCTTGGCGCCAAAGTCTATTTTAAAGGAAATTAGAAGTAGCCAGCGAAATTTCCTATGGGTAGGGAGGGAAGAGAAGACCAAATTTTCCTTGGTTGGATGTGACAAAATTTTCTTACCCAAGGACATGGGATTTTGGGTCTCAGGGATCCAGAAGTTATGATTGAAATTCAAGGATTTAAAATTTGGTGGAGATGGTGCAATCACAAGTTGGAACCATGGGCAAGATTGTGGCATGTGAAATATTCCAGGGACATAACAAGTGCACATATGATTAGATACAATGAGGATAGGTCAAGGTCTCATATATGGATGAAAGTCCAATCTGGCCAAAATTTTGTTTAAGAGCATATTTTTTGGGAAATATGTGATGGTCAGCTAGCCAATTTCTTGGATGATTCATGGAATCAGCTCCCCAAAATGGGGGCTGAACCTAGATGGAAGTTTATCAGGGACAAAGGGATGGAAGAAGGAAAATTCAAGGTGTGTCATTACTAGGAGGACCCACCTCATGGAGGATCATAGGAAATGGCTGGACTATATCTGTTTGGAAGGACTAACCAACAAAGATGATCTCTTCTCTTTCAAGGCTGCTCTCCATGAGAGATTCATCCACATCAAGAAGAGGGCATATAAATTGAGGTGGGGATACAAACATAGAGACACTTTTAGTATTAAAGAATCTTATGACATACAAAATGGAAACGGGGAGGAGGGAGAAGCAATCTGGAAAAATAAATGGGATACAAATCCCTAGCCAAATGTAGCCATCTTCTATTGGTTGGTTGTTAAATGCAGGATCTTAACTGGAGAAAACCTAAGGAAACGAGGGATTCATGGTCCTTCCCAATGTGTTTTATGCTTCAATAATGAAGAAAACATGGAGCACTTGTTGGACAATTTCCCCTATATGGATTCATTGTGGGATAGAGGATCCATGATCTTTCGAAGAAGTGATCAAATGAGAGGTCAACTAGGACAATATCTACGAGAATGGAATCTTAAAACCTTCAAAAATACCATTCTGAGGACTCTATGGATGATGTTTCTAGGGATGATTATGTGGAATGTCTGGAAGGAGAAGAATAACCGCATATTCCAGGATAAGAAATACAGTGAAGAGGACATGTGGCAGAGGTTGGTGAAGAACCTCCTCGAAATGATAAGAAGCATGCAATGGGGATAGAATGATAAGGACTTCTCAAAGGATGAAGCTCACATTGCGGTTGATTGGGGACTGGGAAGAAGCGACCTTGATGGGCTTAGACAGAAAGATAAAATTCGCAGACTGTCTAGTCCAAACTCCTGGCCACCCCCACCATTGCACTCGTTCAAAGTTAACTTCGATGGTGCAACCAAAGGAAATCCGAGAGCAACGAGGTATGGGGGTGTTTGTAATATTGCTTTCTAGGGTAATTTTGTAAGTATTTTTTGGATACCTAGGTAATGATACTAACAACTCTACTGAATTACAAGGCCTTGCCGAGGGGATCAAGCTCACAGTAAGGGAAGGTTGGTTTCCGGTTATAGTGGAGGGTGACTATTAATTTTTCACAGTGGTCTAGGAACTAAAAACACAGTCTCACAAAGAATTTGGACAAATATGCATAAAATTGGCAAAATGGTGTGGCAATGGAAGTAGCATCTCTGTACAATCAAATGAAAGAATGATGATACAATACAATGATCATGCCAGATGCATGAATGCTAAAACAATTCGAATTCCCAAGGAGGTCATTCGAATTGAATGAGTGAGTCTAGCTTAACTGAATGTAAGCCATAGTGAACACCCCAGTTAACCACTGATAAAAACCCTAATTGACTCAATTGAGTCCTAACTGAAGTCAGAGTGCAATAAATGATTGAGTCTAACTAAAATTAGTTTAGACATATGTCATTGAAAGCCAACTAACAAGTGGTAGTGCATCAATAACTCCAATGAACCCCAATGAGGTTAACTGAAGTCTAACTGACCATCAGAGGTGGTTGGAGGTGCCCCTGTTGAATCCAGTTCATTAAATATTAATTAAATAATAATTTAATGAAAGGAGGCACCTTCACTGCTCTGTTTAACTGATTGTAACCATCAGTTATCAATTAAGTGCATTTATGACACTCAAATCACCCCTAGAGTGCTCCAGTTAGCCTCCCCAAATGAAGGAGAAGGCTTAGTTGGCCTCCTTGACTGAAGGTAGGTGTGGGTGTACTCATGCTGATGTCATATAGTGCTCCTATGATGTCAATTAAGTTAATAAAACTTAGGATAGTGGTTTAACTAGGCCAAATTGACCAAAATGAGTGTGTATGGTGGTAAATGTCTCCAACACCCCCCTTAAGCTATACTCAGGAGAAGTAGAAAACATAAGTGCATAAGAATTCTAGGGCCCTGGCAACAAAGGTCATAGGTAACCCTATACAATACTGAAACTCAAACAATGCTCAAAACAAACTAAGTGAGGAAAAGAGGGAAAACTGAGTGGAAAAACCCCCCCTCAAGCTGAACACTAAAAGTAGTTGGATCACCCTGATGAACTCACCCCTAATAGTGAATGGAGGTAAGTGAAATTATTTTCTGAAAATATCTTGGTGAATATGTCTGCAATCTGCTCATCAGTCAGGCAATATTGCAGAATGATGGTCTTGTCATGCACTAGCTCCCTGGTATAGTGCATGTGTATCTCTACATGCTTGGTCCTCTACCTGGTAACTGGATCTGTGGATATCTTAATAGCACTTTGATTGTCACAAAAGAGGAAAGTGGATAAAGTACTACCAAGATCAAAATCTAAAAGAATGCCTTGCAACCAAACATCTTGGATGCAAGCATTCACTGCTCCTCGGTACTCAGCCTCTGTTGAAGACAATGCTATGGTGGCCTGATTTTTACTAGACCAGCAAATGGGGCCACCACCAAACATGAAGACATATTTATAAGTAGACTTTTGATCAATCAAATCTCCTACCCAATCGGAATCTGTGTATCCAACCAGCTCTAGCTCAAAGTCTGCAACATAGTGAATGTTGTAGGTCCTGGTTCCCTGAATGTACTGGAGGGTCCTCTTGGATGAATTCCAATTAATATCATGGGGATGATGCATGTATCTTGATACAATATTCATGGAATAATAGATATCATTCCGAGAATGAGTCAAGTACAACAAGCTACCAATCAGCTGTCGATAAATAGTGCAGTCCATGGGAGGTGTGCTTTTTCCTTCTTCAAGGCTGATCCTTGAAAGGAAAGGGAATGGAACAGATCTACATTCGACCATGTTAAACTTGAATAATAGGTATGATATGAATTTGGATTGAGTGATCATTATCCCATCAGATTTTTTCTCAATTTCAAGCCCCAAAAATTGTTTTAAGAGCCCCAAATCGCTCATTTCAAATGCATTGTGGAGAGCAGTTTTGATGACTGAAATAGAAGCAACTGTGCTACCTGTGATCAGTAAATCATCAACATATAAAAAAATAATAATCAAATGACCAGAAGAATTCTGTATATATATATTTGGATCTGATTCACACCTTTGGAAGTTCTGCGAGAGAAGGAAGGCATCCATCATGGAATACCACTCTCTTGGGGCCTGTTTTAACTCATATATTGACTTCTTTAGCTTGCAAACCAAAGATGGATCAGAAATTTAGCCCTTAGGCTGCTTCATGTATATCTCCTCATGAATATCTCCATGCATAAAGGATGACTTAACATCCATAGGATGCACTTCGTAGTGCTTAGATGCTGAAATTGCCAAAACTAGGCAGATGGAGTCCATTTTTGCAACCGGTGCAAAAGTCTCATGGTAGTCCACACCTTGGACCTAGGAGGAAAATTTTTCCACCAGAATTGCCTTATATTTGTAGGCATTACCATATGTAGCAACATTATTCTGAAATACCCACTTGCATTGAACCAATTTCCTTCCTGGAGGAAGAGAAACTAGCTCCCAAGTAGTGTTTTTCTGAAGAGAATTCATCTCTTCATCCATGGAAACTTGCCATCTTGGATCCTTCCGATCATGGTAGTAACACTTAGGGTTAGAAATTATCATCAAATAATAATATTTGTACAACAAATAATCAGGAAAAGAGAGTGCAATACCTGCTCTTTGAAAATCAGACTGGGTTCTTCTTGGATCATCCGGATTTCCAATGTTATCTCCTGTGGAGGAGAGTGTTTGTCGGGCCCAAGTTGGGAGATGATTTTGTACTTCAGGTTCTGATTCAGAATCTGATGTCTAATGTACACTGATATAAAAAATCAGAGGAACCAAATTAAGGTCATCACCCCCAATTTTATCATCCAAATATTCAGTAGAATAGGAAGGAAATTCACTAGTTTTCTCCTTCACTAGTTCCACCTCTTGGAGAGGCTCATCGAACTTGACACTCTTTTCGATGATGATCTATTTTGTTTTGATATACAGGAGCTTGAAACCTTTTGATTCATTAGGATACCCAATAAACATACATTCTATGCTTTGCGGTTGCAAATCCCTCCTTTTATCAAGTGGAATTTGGGCCCATGCAGTGGACTCAAACACCCGTAGATTCAACACATCTGGCTTGTGTCCAAAGTATGCTTCGAAAGGGGTCTTCACTTTCATGGATGAGTGTGGAACTCTATTTTGAATATATTCTGTAGCATGCATGGATTCATCCCACAAATTTGCAGCCAACTTCTTTGATTCCAACATACAGGTGGTCATCTCCTTGAGAGGCCGATTCTTCCTCTTTGCTACACTGTTATGCTGGGGAGTGTAAGGAACTGAATGCTGGACATGAATACCACTTTGGGAACATATATTCAGTAACTAATTACTGACATAATCCTTTCCATTATCATATTTCAATATCTTGATCTTTTGGCTAGATGCATTCTCAATCAAGGCCTTCAATTCAGTGAATTTTTCACAGACTTCAGAATTCTTTTTGATAAAGAAGACCCATGTGTATCTGGAAAGGTCATCAATGAAAGTTAGAATGTACCTTGATCCATTCATGGATGTGATAGGAATGGAACTTCTGATATCAAAATGTATCAGTCCCAAGATGCATGATGCTTGGTTTTCCTTCCCCCGATCGAACTTATGCTCAGGGTGCTTTCCAACAACACAGGCCTTGCAAATTCCAATGGTAGCTTTGATGACTGGGAGGCCTTCAACCATAGAATTATTTGGTAATTGCTGCAAGTATTTGAAGTTTATATGGCCAAACCTTTGATGCCATAGTCTACTAACTTCATTTCCATGAGTTAGCAATGCGGTGAGGTTTGCATCCGCCACAAAATGGGAGAACTCATAGGATTTTGCATGATGGTTTGCAAGGCCTTTTGAAACAATTTTCCCGGATGCAAGTTCTATGATCTCTACATCATCCAAGCTAAATGAGACTCTCTTGGTCACTCCCATATGTGTTATTTGATAAAAACTAAGGAGTTTTGATGCCAAATATGGTACATACAGAACATTTGAAAAAATCCATGCTCAAGATCTACAGTACCTTGTCCTTCGGATATGATGGTGGAGACTTCTCCCATGTGGATGGGAATGGATTTGCTGGTCTCTAAAGATGAGAAGGAGTCTCTTTCAGCCATCATGTGGTTTGAAGCTCCATAATCTATCAAGAGTGCTTTGGACTTTGAAGTGCTTGCCATGAGGGCATGACCTCTTTCATGTTGTGGTTCCTGATCTTACTGATCTCTCCTCCGAAAGCTTTCCAAAATATTGATGTGATTTCTCTCAAGGAGAGAGGTAGCTTCATAAAGTTTCTTTTTCATGCAGGCATTTTCAGGGTGGAATCCCTTCCCACAGTATGAACACTTGACTTTTTCCTTTCCATGATGCCCTTTTCCTTTGTTCTTCTTTGAGCCAGAAGACTCTTCATGCTGTTGGTTTTCAACTTTAGGATTAAGAGCTTCGAATTTGGTTTTTGGGTTCTTCTACTGCTTTTCTTTACCCTTTAGATATTTGGGCCTCAAGACATGGAGGGATTGATCACGGGAGGATCTGATGATCCCCATCTAGACAAGCTTATCATGTTCACTTCTTAGGGACTCAATGAAGGAATTGAGTCAAGGCATCTTCCATCCAGGGGTTGTGAGCTTCCCCGCATGGAATGTAGAGACAAAAACTGAATAATCAGCTCCAAGTTTGGAGAGTATGGCGAGGATGATCTGATCATCCTCCTTCTCCACCTTACATTGCTTCAGTAGTAAGACAATGTGCTTGAACTTTGTGAAAAAATCATTTAAGGTCTCGAAATTGGAAGGATGGAGAGACATCAACTCATTCTCAAGATAGTATACTCTCAAATCATCCTACATTCCATACAAGGTTTCCAATTTGTCCCAGATTTCCTTTGGAGTATTCAATCCTGAGCGATGGAAAAGAAGATCCCAGGAAATAGAGAGGCACAAGAATCTGAATGCTTCATCTTTCTTGTTCAATAATATAGCTTTGTCTGTCATAGAAGTAGGCTCTTCTTCAGTGTCCATAGCAACCCTATAGAGTCCCCTAGAATGTATTTGGATCTCCATGTCTCCTTTCCATGAGTGGAAATTGAACAAAGTCAAGAGTTCTATGGAAGAAGCCATCTGAAACTGCTGGAGTAAATGCTTTCACCTATTAAAAACCTACAAATCACAACAAAAGGGGCACCATAAGGTTGGACAACCTGCACATTTTAGGATTTCATCACACCCATCATAGTTGATCAAGAAAGCTTGATCAACAATTTCCTTACCTGGGGTATTAAGTGGTAAGCCTTGGCTTCTGGTGCAATGCTGGAATTTTGAGTTTTTGCTCAATTTTTCATTCAAGATCTGTCAAAAACCTAGTTTTTGAGAGATCTGAGCTTCATCCTGCCATGAGCTCTGATACCATATTAATTTGTCACAGTGGTCCAGGAACTGAAAACACAGTCTCATAAATAATTCAGACAAATATGCATAAAATTGGCAAAATGGTGTTGCAATGGAAGTAGCAGCTCTATATAATCAAATGAAAGAATGATGATACAATAAAATGATCATTCCAGATGCATGAATGCTAAGACAATTCGAATTCCCAAGGAGGTCATTCAAATTGAATGAGTGAGTCTAGCTTAACTGAATGTAAACCACATTGAACACTCCAGTTAACCACTGATCAAAACCCTAATTGACTCAACTTAGAACTAACTGAAGCTGGAGTGCAATAAATGACCGAGTCTAACTGAAAGTAGCTCAAACACATGTCACTACAAGCCAACCAACAAGTGGTTGCGCATCAATAACTCCAATGAACCTTGATGAGGTTAACTGAAGTCTAACTGCCCATCAGAGGTGGTTGGAGGCGCCCTTGTTGACTCTAGTTCATTAAATATTAATTAAATAATCAATTTAATGAAAGGAGGCACCTTCACTGCTCTGTTTAACTGATTGTAACGATCAGTTATCAATTAAGTGCATTTATGACACTCAAATAATCCCTGGAGTGCTCCAGTTAGCCTCCCCGAATGAAGGAGAAGGCTTAGTTGGCCTCCTTGACTGAAGGTAGGGATGGGTGTGCTCATGATGATGTCATACCGTGCTCCTCTGATGTCAATTAAGTCAATAAAACTTAGGATAGTGGTTTAACTAGGACAAATTTACCGAAATGAGTGTGTATGGTGGTAAATGTCTCCAACAGTGACTCCAACATTATAATACAGATGGAAAAAAATTAGCCAATGGTCAATCAACAGAGAAAATCACATCTAGCTAGAGTCGCTCGAGTAGGTTGGACACCCCGAGGATCCTTGTCTCTTCTCATATGACCTTGTCCTTTACCCATGCAAGACGGGAAATCGAATAAGGTTGCAGATCTCCTTCCAACCTGGGAGCAGAAAGGGGTAGGGCCCGCATTATAGGTACTATGGAAGAGTTTAGAAACGAGAATTAGGCATACAACTGTAGCCACCTAGATTCCTCAGATTATGAGAAAAGTAGACAGGTGTACGACAATGGTCAGGCTTCCTAGGATTGTGACAAGAGGCAGACGGAGGTTGTAGCTATGGTGTCATACCACCAAGGTTCATCATGCGGAAAATGACGAGTATAACCCACCTCATTACAAGAGGGTACGAGATTAAGCATGGAAAGAGGTGGAGGTCAAATTCACAACAGTTTCCATATCAGGTAATTAAATTCTTTATGATGTTAAGATTCATGATTGGTACGTCTACGGGAGATGGAAAGCACTAGCAGTGGGAGGGAAAGTACATACCTTTTTTGGTAATCATGGCTTCCTTGGCCTTATATCCGAGGGAATTTCTTTTCCTTTACACCAACATTCATCATTGCGTTATTGATTTTTATGTTCTAGTCGAGGGTAAGTATCCCTAATAGGTTCTTAGAGATAGTTACGCTTTAGGTTTCCCACCTGTTTGTGTGTGGTTTCTTCTGCATATCCCCAGAATGGATCCTACATGACCCATGAATGTGGACTCTGGGATGGGGTCGGGTACTGTGGGACAGAGAGGAAAGGGTAAGTGGACGGGAGGGCAGGGGGGTTGCAGGGTCCAAGTCACGAGAGCCCAAATTCAGGCCTAAGCTATGGCTTTATTTTTTAGAGACCACATCCCCCTTTGAGGTTCAAGATGATATCGATCCCATTGAGAAGAATTTATGGGAAAAGGTTCAAGCAACGCCCATTGAGGCCATTTAGATGGAGGTTGAAGAATGGGTTGTGGACCCTGGTACCATAACCGAAAGGGAATATGCGTATGATAGGATGATATTTGTGTACTAGGTGATAAATAATTTAATCTTGCATGTGTCCATGAATGGAGCTGCTAAAAGTAAGGGGGATGAGGAACCTGTCCGTTCTTGGAAGCACCATAACGTAGACAACAAGATGATGCACAACAAAATTGACTTGATTGTGTCCAAGTTGGGGCTGAAGTTCTAATGTCCTGGGATGCAAAATGTGGAGACCGGAGGCTCCAATATGAAGAAGAGCTGGAGTGGGGATCCAGAGAAGAATACAGGTGAGTCGACGAAGCTGACTAAGAATATCAAGCTAACTATTGCTGAGGGAACCAAAGTTGGGGGATCATTCAAAGAACTCGGTTTGAGCTTTACATATTGGCTCTGTGCAATTTTAATTTCCAATCTTATTTTTCTAGCAGTATAGTAGTTATAGCTCATAACATAATCAAGGATAGGAGGCATCTTCTTTTTTGGAAGTCTATTAAAAAAATGATATTTTTGAGAATTTCTGTAATGCCAGAAAGGGCTGTTGATGATGAGACTTTGATACTCTAAAAAAGAGCGATACCTATTTGTTTTGGTTATGAAGTAATATAATATTTTTATTTACAAAAAAAATAAATAAGTCGATGGTATTCCAATCTTAGCAACTAATTTGGGAATCATGCCACATACTAGGGCACACAAATATACTCTCCATATGCTTCATAACTAGGGAAACCAATACGCCATCACACCCAGTCAAATAATAATTCTCCATCCAACAAATGAATCTAACAATATTACACCCAAGGAATTTCAGGATCGCCATAAACTAGGCCATTAACTGATCACTCAATGTCATTCCCAATAGTTCATTGATCATAGTATAAACCCAAGAAGCTTGTTTAGCTGAATATATTAGATTTTAAGTGTTGTAAATTTAGTGCGTACATTCCTTCAGAAATTGAAACCCTTGTTTCTCTGGAAAAACTTGACCTCTTAGAGAATAATCTTCAAGGATCATTGCCAAACAACATTAGCCATTTGCACATCATTTTGTATCTAATGGTGCATAACATTGAATAGACTTAAGAACTTTATATTATGTATACACTGAAGAAGATGAATAAATTGCATATTTATGTGAAATGTATATGTTTTAAGTATTATTGCAACTCTGTATTAAAAAAAATACATTTTAGGTGTTATTGTAAGTTGTATAAAAAACCTAAAACCGACTTCAAGAGATGATTGAGTAACTAAAAGGTAGTGCTATATAATATTGCAATTGCAAGGGCTTGACAAGCCATTGGAAGGTAGGATTATATCTTTAAGAAAATGTGGAAGTAATGCAAACTAATTAAATAGTTTCTATCCTTTATTAATTCCAAGGTTTGTTGATGTCCTATGGTAGTGTCCTACTTATAGAAATAAATACAACATAGATTTTTCCGAGCTACTTTGATCTTATAATTGTCATATCCATCATAAAAGCAACCAAGTTTGAAACAGAACATATGTTGTAAAAGAAACATTCCAACAAGATAAAATCTAATTTGTAAATATATCTAGATATAGAAAAATTGTTTCATGTCTTTATTTGAACCCAATGATTGGTCCATTTACAAAGGATTAAGACAATGCATAACACATCAGTCAAAGTATGATCCACTCAAATTTGTTTGGCACGCAGAGGATGGGTCATTAATTTAGAGGGGAATTGGTTTCTATTTTTTTCAATAGTATAAGTCTTTCTAGTCGATTGATCTAACCCCAAATAATATAGCACATGACGGAGAAGGGACTAGAGGTATCTATCCAATTCTATTTCACGAGTTTCCTTGAATCATATCTACATTTTCCTGTCTTGGTAAGGGGAGCATATCCCATATGTATTGATAAATCCTATGACCTTCGCTTCAGTTTGTCCTTGTGTATAGCATACACCTGTAGGTTCTTGGTAACTCTTAATCTGATAGAGACACATATAATCATGTCCATTGTGGTCACTGCAAACTTGAGTCATCTCGCCTTTCAAGTTTACGAGGCTCAATTATTTGGATTTTGACTATTTATTTAGGTGTGTCTATGGCTCTTGATTAATGAATTTCAAGGAGCCCAAATTGTTCAGTCTTTCTGCAACACCAAGTATTATGTCAACCTTCTACAGTTGACAACATAACCTTATAATTCATTGAGTATATGAAAAAATCAACCTTCTATCAAATACATTTTTATGGATGATGTATATACCAAAATTCAAGGGTGGATAGAGTAGGAAAATGGAAAAAACCTTCCCATTTTGACCAATCCATATATATTTCTTTGCTTCCTTAATATTTTTAAAGTTCGAGTACACAAACTCATATACTGAGAATAATTTTAACAATGCTTCTTGTGCAATACTAGAAGAAGCTATTAGGGGTCTCTTTCCCAAAATTTAAAAAATAAAAAATTCTATAAAGCTCACTTGAACCAGACAGAAAATGGAAAAATGAAAAATTCTAAAGCTTTTGAAAGCCTAACTATTGGTGCATGGGAAATTCAACAGGGATATGGAGAAAACTTAGAACTCAAAAAAACTGAAGTAGTTATAATTGCGACTGACATAATAGAAAATGTAACTGATAGTTAGTGCTCCATTCTGGTTTGTTTAGTGAAACAAAATAGCCTGATCTTTAAAGAACTGAGATGAGACGCTTCTCGTTAACATTACATTCATGAATGAGGCCTGAAAGTCTTGACTTGTTTGCATGATAAACACATATGAAACCCTCTGGTTAGTTGCAACACTCTGTGAAAAGAAGGCCCCTTTGCCACCTATGAAGAGACTTGAGGAGAGTTCCATCTAACACACTTTTTGATGAACCTAGGTCATGTATTTTCAAATATGTTCATATTTTGTTATCATCGTGAGACTATCCAACATACACAAACTTGGTATTATTGGAAAAATTGTTGTGTGAAGATATCTTCATATTAGTTTTATTTGACAGACTCTTATTGTGTTTTCAACATAGAAGATGGTATCTCCCAATAGAATCTCCAACCTTCAAGGATCATTACCAAAAAACATTAGTCGTTTCCACAACATTTTGTATCTAATGGTGCATAACATTGCACAGACTTAACAACTTTATATTATGTATACACTGAAGAAGATGAATAAATTGCATATATATGTGAAACGTGTATGTTTTAAGTATTATTACAACTCTGTATTAAAAAAAATACATTTTAGGTGTTATTGTAAGTTGTATTAAAAAACCTAAAACTAATTTCACGATATGAATGATTAACTGGAAGGTAGTGCTATATAATATTGTGATTGTAAGGACTTGACAAGCCATTGGAAGGTAGGATTATATCTTTAAGAAAATGTGGAAGTAATGCAAACTAATTAAATAGTTTCTAGCCTTTCTTAATTCTAAGGTTTCTTGATGTCTTATGATAGCGTCCTACTTATAGAAATGAATAGTAAATACAACATAGATTTTTCTGAGCTACTTTGATCTTATAATTGACATATCCATCATAAAAGAAACCAATTTTGAAATAGAAACATATGTTGTAAAAGAAACATACCAACAAGATACAATCTAATTTGTAAATATATGTAGATATAGAAAAAGTGTTTCATGTCTTTATTTGAACCCAATGATTGGTCCATTCACAAAGGATTAAGACAATGCCTAACACATTAGTCAAAGTACCATCCACTCAATTTTTTTTGGCGCGCAGAGGGTGGGTCATTAATTTAGAGGGGAATTGGTTTCTATTTTTTTTCAATAATATAAGTCTTTCTAGTTGATTGATCTGACCCCAAGTAATATAGCACATGACGGGGAAGGAACTAGAGGTATCTATCCAATTCTATTTCATGAGTTTCCTTGAATCATATCTACATTTTCTTGTCTTGGTAAGGGGAGCATATCCCATATGTATTGATAAATCCTATGACCTTCGCTTCAGTTTGTCCTTGCATATAGCATGTACCTGTAGGTTCTTGGTAACTCTTAAGCGTAGAGAGACACGTATAATCATGTCCAATGTGGTCACTGCAAACTTGAGTCATCTTGCCTTTCAAGTTTGTGAGTCTCAATCATTTGGATTTTGACTATTTAGTTTGGTGTGTCTATGGCTCTTGATTAACCAATTTTAAGGAGCCCAGTCTTTCTGCAACACCAAGTATTTTGTCAACACAACATAATCTTAGAATTCATTGAGTATATGACAAACTCAACCTTCCATCAAATACACTTTTATGAATGATGTATATACCAAAATTAAAGGGCAGATAGAGTAGGAAAATGGAAAAAACCTTCCCATTTTGACCAATTCATATATATACATATATCTTTGCTTCCTTAATATTATTAAAGTTCGAGCACACAAATTCATATAATGAGAATAATTTTAGCAATGCTTAATGAAGAAGCTATTAGGGGTCTCTCACCCAAAATTTAAAAAGTGAAAATCCTATAAAGCTCACGTGAATCAGAAAGAAAATGGAAAAATGAAAAATTCTAATATCTTTTAGAAGCCTAACTATTGGTGCATGGGAAATTCAACATGGATATGGAGAAAACTTAGAACTCAAAGAAACTGAAGTAGGTATAACTGCAACTGACATAATAGAAAATGTAATAGATAGTGAGTGCTCCAGTCTGGTTTGTTTAGTGAAACAAAATAGCTTGATCTTGAAAGAACTGAGATGAGGTGCTTCTCGTTAACAGTACATGCATGAATGAGGCCTCAAATTATTGAATTGTTTACATGATAAACACATATATGAAACCCTCTTGTTAGATGCAACACTTTGTGAAAAGAAGGACCCTTTGAATTGTTTACATGATAAACAGATATATAAAACCCTCTGGTTAAATGCAACACTTTGTGAAAAGAAGGCCCCTTTGTCACCTATGAAGAGTCTTGAAGAGTTCCGGAGTACCATATAACACACTTTTGGATGAACCTAGATAGTGTATTTTGGAATACGTTCATCTTTTGTTATCATTGCGAGAGTATCCAGCATACACAAACTTGGTATTATTGGACAGATCGTCGTGTGAAGATATCTTCATATTAGTTTTATTTGACACTCTTATCGGGAAAAAAGTAATAATAGGAAGCTGACCAACATTGCACTATGGAGAGATCCAAGTGATTGCATGAGAGAAATAGACCCCTTTGGAGAGATCCAAGTGATTGCATGAGAGAAATAGACCCCTTTAGGATATTTTATAATTTCTATGGGGTTGGGGGGTTTAGTTTGAGCAGATGTCATTGGTTTGAGTTCATTGTTCTAAACCAATGCGTGAGCCTCATTTTCTTGAAGTAATTAGAGGACAACTACTGGTGTGGGATATCAATGTTAATCTGGCTGCTCCTGGGGTCATAAAGGCTAAACTCGAAGTCGTGATGTAAATAATGGAAGGCTATCCACTTACATAATGTTTGTATATGTGAAACAAGCAAAGTATTGATGATAGTTGAATTTTAAAACATAAGAATCACTTAAGAATTAAATTAAGCAAAATAGGTTATCAGATATTTTATAAAGATAATTTGCTGACATCTGATAGACATGACATATAATTTGTAGTTTACATATCACTGGTTTTGGAGTATCTAATCACTGAAAGTAAAGTATGGAACTTCTGTTTCAACACAATCCTTGCAACCAACTGCATACCGCTTTCAACTTGAAAACCTAAGGAACCAAGATTCTGCCCAGAAAAAACTCCTTCATAAAATGACAAGCTTACTTGTTAAATTTGTGTATCTTCACACCGGCAGCAGGTCAAATATGGTAATATAATAAATATTTTTCTAAACAAATTATCCTTTCATGTTTTTTCCTTTTCCCTTGCTCTGATTCATTTCTCTCCACACCTGTTCATGATTTATATATTTTTCATGTCTTTTGTTAGATAATCTTACTTCATAGTAGACTTGCACACTCCCACACATTCTTAGTGCCGATTTAGTTTATAACTCCATTGACCAATATTTTTTTGTTGTCATTGAATAATAATAAAATTATCTTATTTTATCTTTCATTTTTTAAATCAAATTCCATTTTTCCAACTATGTTTAGATTCAAAATCTAAAAAGAAAACTGCCTTATGTTCAAACTATACTTATGTTCCTGAGAGTTTCTTAGGTTCACCGCTAATTTTATAAATGCATAATTTTGATGGACTTAATTTAGAATCCATTTTTTCTTATTTTTGCAGCCAACCATTGCAACCAAAGATACCAGTTTTAAACCAAATCAACATGAAATCCTGATCTTTAGTACAATAAACAAATAGAAGGCTACATACAGACACAACAACCAAAAAAAAATAGCTGAAACCAAGATTTTAGAAATAAAATCAGATTAATATGAAAGGTTAAACTCTAAAAACTCATTCACGAACAAATGTGCTAGACTAATTCACCAAATGGATATTATATGCTGAGTGAGAACCAAATCCAATCAACAAAAACTGATAGAAATAAACCGATTTTTACTATAAACAATGGGAGCTTGATCAGACTTAAAAGCTTCATTGCTGAGAACGGATTAAATTATAAATATAATGCAGCAATATGACTAGAGGACGCCCCGTACCATACCAAATGGTTTGATGCACAGAAAGTGAGATATTGATAGTTTCATCCAATGGAAAGTAACAGAATCAAGAGCATCAATGTCACCTAACATTATCCGTATCAACTTTTTGAAGCCATGCATAGTTTCCTGAAGATTGCATTCACTCCATAATACACTACAATCCAACTTTGCTACTTGGCCTTGCCACTTCTCCCAATCCTGCAAAAATGTAAGGGTTGCACTTAATGATATATAGTGCATATATTCTACAAAACGGTTCATCCAATGTAACAAAATATTCTATCCCTAACTTTCAGGCAACTGGTTCGCCACCTATACCTTTATAAAATCAGGCTTCAAGGTGAAGCATTAACCCAATCGTCTAGCAGTTAAACTTGGACGCATGCGTGTCATCTTTGAAAAAAACACATTGACCGCCTCCACCAATCCATTCTCAGTATGTATTTAACTGCACCTCATCAGTAGTTGGATATATGACAGATTAAAATCCCAACATGTCATCATTTCTGTTTTGTAAGATCATACAACCTCACAGAATGAAAAGCCTACTTTATCTGTAAAGTTAAAGAGCAATTCATTGGAAGAAAAGATCGGTAGCTATATTTTTGAGAAAGTAACACTTAAATCATTACATCATCACACTAGAGGCTATCCTACATTCTAAATTTTTACACAAAATGTATCATTTAGGAGTGAGATTTTGAGAGTCACTATTAATCCTAGCTATATTAATAGTAACTATTTAGCATTAAGGTTTGTGGGTGCATTTTGGTTACTGGCTTATTTTTCATTCTTTAAAGTTATAATCTATAGACACTTCTCAACTAAATCAACTTCATGTTTTTGTTAAAGACTTGTCATAAGTTGTAGAAATGGTGTTCCTGTTTGTGGATTGCAATTTCATACCATCTTTTTGTTAAAGACTTGTCATAAGTTGTAGAAATGGTGTTCCTGTTTGTGGATTGCAATTTCATACCATCTTGGTCAATTTATCTATATAGAGCATAGGATGCAGTTGAAAGGTCATGGATATATGGCTTGTTTGGATAATGCATTGAAGAAGTTATCATGATATAGGTTGTTTGTAGAACCCCAGGATAGTAGTGTAAATTAGCATACCTGTCTTGCTCATTGATGCTGATGCAAGAACTTCTAGTATAGTTTTCTATTGTATTTACGGATTATTGATTCCTTGGTACTTCAAGATATCAAGCTATTCTAGGAAATATAAGTAATGTACCTGTGCAAATGTTGGAAAAGGAAAAATTGAGGATTATTGGGTGCTTGTCCTGAAGTAAGCAATGTGATATATGGCTTCTAGTTTTGCATTATCTAGGCTACAACTAGATTATGTGTTTAGAAAATAGAAGAGATTGAAGATTTAAAGAGAGAATTGATAATATGATCAATGCAAAGAGTTGGTCAGCTTTTATCTCATGAACAGTTAACAAAATTATGTGAATTTCTTTATTAAAATAATTTTCCTTCTTATTTGTGATTTACGCAACAATTTCCCATGTTTATAACAAAGTTGATGAGGAACATGTTCTCCACCCAAAAAGCATAGAAATGAAGAGGGAACCTAAAGCCTTATCAATTCTTTTTATATGGATTCCTATTTTTCAACCTCTAAGAGACAAATGAATTCTTCATACAAGGTGTCCATACATGTGCTGCAGTAGAAAGAAGGAAATACATTATATTAATATCTACCAATGGCCAAACTATGCCAATGGGAGTAGAGATACAATGCCTAATAATAACCAAAAGGTTCTCTTTTACAAATATAAGAAAGTAAACTACAATAACAAGAACATATGCCGAAATGCCTTGATAGGGCATAAACCATAGTCATAATAGATATTAGATGTACAAAGTGATATAATAGAGATGAAATAGGATCATTCAAATATCTTCCAAATGGGAAAGGAGGAGAGAAAATTGTTAGATTCGTTAATTTGTATTAATTATTGTAGTTCACTGGACCATTTTGAGCTTTAACCTTCACTACCAGATCGAAATGAATGTTCTTGAAATACTTTCCAAAGCATTATGTATAAATGATATAATGACTGAATTGGATCCAATATGATACAGTTATTGATGTGTATTTTTTCTTGTTTCCTTTAATCATATGATTATAGGAGAGCAAAATTAAAGGAAAAGCTGGAAAAAATGCAAGAATAGATTGAGGGCATGAAGGCCCAAAAGGACTATGATGCACTTGCATTGATCAATTACTCAACTGATAGATATATAGACTAATTGTATGTCTTAATTGTATGTCTTCTGCACATCACTTTCTATTACCTTCTTATACTTAATGCTTGGTCAGAACTATCTGATTTTACTTACAAGAGACTTTGTGCTTGCAATAGGAAGAATTACCACTGTTAGATTATTATTTGGTGGTACATTGTAGTATTGTTGTAAACTGTTATAGATAGTTTTGATTCTCATCACCAGCATCTGTCTTTGCACCTTGGCACGCTACCATCTTGTGTAACTGATAAGGCTTGAGTACAAATCTGAAATACTACTTTAGGAAAATTTAGTATATTTGGGTTGAACATTGGGATTCATCTTTTCAGCACTAGCTTCTGCATGGATCGGTATGAATCAAGAGGCTTGACGTTCTTATGCACATTTATTCTCTGCATGGCTGTTACTTTAATGGTCAATGTTCATTTTTTTAGTGTAACAGTTAGAGTGAAGCACTGGGATACACCTACAAAGACAATGGCATGATATTGCATGTCTCACCTCACACATTTTACATCAAATGCAAGCTTATGAAATAATCATTGTATATGAGGTATTGCTTTATTCTTCTGAAGCATGATTTTAATCAGGTCTCTGCAACCTATCACACATGACATACCCATTACTTACTTGCATGTACAGTCTACAGTGTAGTACTTCTTGGAAAATTCTTCAACTAATGGTAAAGTTGCAGAGTCACGCATAAAGGCTCTTTTCAGAGAAAACACATAATTAAAAACGCTGTTGTTTAGTTTCCTTTTTATTTCTACTTTGATAATGTGGTCCATTGCAGATTTTCAATTGATATAGTAAACTTGAATCATGATACTCTTATGAGTGCAAAAGAAGGTGTTCAACCATCTTGGCTGCTTGCCTCTATATTGCATGCAGAGGATAAACCTCGTACAGTGAAAGGTAACCTGTTTTTTGGTTAATAGTAATCTTCTGGATGTTACATCTTCTTGTTGATTGTGCAGTTAACTGCTTTATTTTCATCTACATTGCATAGATTTTCTTAGTTGCAAATGGAGCTTATAAAAAGGAAGTTGGTCAAGCAAAGGAGTTCATTGTGAAACAACTTGAGGAGGAAAATTGGCAAATCCATGGAAATGGGAACCATCCATGTTGGAGATTTCCTTGTATGTGATTTTGTTTCCTATTGCTATAAACCATATCTTTTCTGTTAAATCATCAAGAAAATAGGGAGCAAACAAGAATGGAAAAATAACTGACGGAAAAGGCTCACAAATTTGCTCCATTAATCAATAGTACTTAGATTAGAGCTTTCAACATCCCCCGTTAATCTTAAGTTCATTCTTTCCTGAAAAACCGCCACTACTTGACAATACAATGTGTCAAGCAGATTCAGAGAGTAAAACTCAAAAAGCTCAGCTACTAATGGCTGAAAATCTCTTTGACACAAAATCTAGCAGAAGTAGTAAGACTTCTACTAAGTTGCATGGTTTCGAGTTGACCAAAAACCAATGGTTTTAAGTTGACCATAAAACTATCAAAGATATCAAGAGGTAGTTTTGGGATGACCACTAACCAAGAGGTGGTTTTAGGATTACCATTAACCATATCAACTAGAAGCTCGAATAATGAACTTAGATTAGAGCTTTCACCCCCCTTAATATTAAGTTCGTTCTTGCCTGAAAAACCACCACTACTTCACAATAAAATGTGTCAAGCAGATTCAGAGAGTAAAACTCAAAAAGCTGAGCTACTAATGGCTGAAAATCTCTCTAACACAAAATCTAGCAGAAGCAGTAAGACTTCTACTAAGTTGCATGGTTTCGAGTTGACCAAAAACTAATGGTTTTAAGTTGACCATAAAACTATCAAAGATATCAAGAGGTGGCTTTGGGATGACCACTAACCAAGAGGTAATTTTAGGATTACCATTAACCATATCAACTAGAAGCTCGAATGACTTCTGTTGATCACAAAAATTGTATCAAGATCCATGAAAAGTAGACTCTCATGTGTTCTACTTAATTGATGGTTCTTGAAACTTTTAACTTTCACTTTGTCTTCAAAATTCAGAAATAAGGTTGCATACTTGTTTCCCATTTGTTTGTTCACATGCTCCATCACTTTAAAACTTGGAACCTGACATCAAAGTGTAAATATTTATTCCCCCTGTCAGGGACAAGGTGAGAAGATTCTGACTTTCTTTTATCCCATGTCAGAAACAATCTATCATATGCATTAACTTCATGTGAACATAAAGTTCAGAATGTTAATTTTTTTTTTCTTTGTGGGTGTTGGGTTCAACAAAAAATGCACCTGATTACAATCATTTTTCAATTCAACAATATTTAATACTCACTAAATGAATAATAGTAAGTACCACAAAAACTTGCAAAAACATACAATACAAGGATAACAATCTGAACAGGTACTAGTTCAGAAAATAGGTGTTGAATTGTTTTTTTATTTTATTTTGAATGCTGAAAACTCTGTTTTAATTTCTCTGCATATTAAAATTTCAATGGCTTCAATCAGTCAAACTAGATGCAATATCTTCAATCTCTGTGTTCAATGAAGTTGCAAATGTCACCGCTTGTTGCAAATTTACAGCATCAAACTTGGCCTTCTTCAGACAACCATTCTTCATGCGATTTTACAGAAAGAATCATAGAAGCACTCTCTTGATCACATGAGATACTCTACCACTTTTATATTTTCCTTCAACTAGTTCATTCCAATTCATTCCATCAATGGACTTTTATTCCTTCAATAAACTACAACGGACTTATTAATGTGAAATAAGTGCGGCTATATTTGGCTATATTATATTCTCCTTCATAAGAACGTTTTCCTCAAAACATTTTCTTTTGAATATAATATTCAAACTATTTTTGGGTCTTATATCCTTTCCATATGGGCATGATTCGGTCCATATGGTGACAACAACTTCACATAAGCATGAATCACATTATTTTCAAACAAATTCTTTTATGTAGTCATTTCTTAGCAAATAACTAATTTGCAAATAAAGCCACTCCATTTTTCATTTTAAAAAAAAATTGTTGGAAGGATTAGAGTTTCTTTTCACGCACCAACAAATGGTGAAATTCTATATTTTATCAGTAGTCTGGAGGCCCTCCTCTTTACGGGCGGCTATAATGATCATTCTGGTGTTTCTCTCTCACGCATAGTTTGATACTCCTCCCCATCTTTCACGATGCTCAAGATCAATCACAATTCTTTCATACAATTTAGGGAGAACTCTTTCAACAAAGTCCACAGATCTAATGGTGCTCTAATACCACTGTTAAATCATCAAGAAAATAGGGAGCAAACAAGAATGGAAAAATAACTAATGGAAAGGGATCACAAATTTGCTCCATTAATCAATAGTACACAATGGTATATATATAGTACATAATGTATAACTAACCTCTAAGGGTATGACCGTTAGGGTAGATAATGAACTTAGATTAGAGCTTTCAACATTTTCAACCTCAAGCAATATGTTCTATGATTTATTAATTGATATTCAAAATGTGGACTTTTTTGGTAGTCTCCAAAATTTTGGATCTATGATATTTCGTGTCATTTGTATTAGATTCTTTCTCTTAGCAGATAAGTTTGACCAGAAAGTATTCAAGTACACATGGGTCACTTGCTTTAATCTTGGTTCTTTTGAAAATGATGGTACCTTTGTAGATTACTTCTCTGCCACCCAAGAAGTTGAACTCTCTGCATTATGAGCTTTGTTGAAGGAGAAATGGTGTCCTTTACTTGGAGACTGTTGAATAGATACAACTATGGTTAAAGTTTTTTTTACAACAGGGAAACCTTAGATTGATTATTTTTTTCATGCTTCCAAGTTTATTCTCCACATATTTGAGATTGGCACATATGTATTGTCAATCAAATGTAATACATGAAAATATTCTATTGCAAGTTCAATTAACACAGAAGCAAAGCATTTTTCCTTCCCATCAACCTTGGAAGAGAAAAGTACTTATTGGGTGGGGCAATTGGTTTTGATGTTTGGGATTTATGAGACAAGTATTTATTTTATAAAATTGTTGAGATTCTTGGAATAGCCTTAATTAGTTGGGAGTTTACTTGAAATTAATTGAATTGCACAATATAACCAAAGAAGATAAAAAATTCTCTTTCTAATATCCTTGTACTTAAATTCGGGAGTTTACATGAAATCAATTGAATTATGCAATATAAGCATAGAAGATCCAAATTAAGTCACAACCCCATCTATATTTCTAAATAGTAAATATGAGGGATCTTTACATACTAATTTATTTCTAATAATTGCCATTCGACTAATTACAGAAGTCAACATTATCAAAATTGGTTCGTATGGACTGGAAACAGGCGTCAGTCTAAACCAGTTTGCATCGGAGAGGGGATATACAATTTTCCTAATAGGATCAATTATAGGCTAGTTTTGTCCTGAACTAGAAAGTATGACTAGTTTTGAGGGTTGGTATTAGGAATGGAGCTTAGAAAACCAGGTCCCACCTATACCCAATCATGCCCCCAAAATTGGAAAAGTCAAGTAAAATATTGAAAAAAAAAGATAGGACTTGTATTTTTCATCTAATGGTTTGGACTTACAAAATTGATGCTGTATCCATATTGAATAATGTCTTTTTAAACCATTATCTATTTTTAACTTTTGGTTTTAGTTTTATCTAGTTTCACTTCTAGTTCATATTCTGATAAAGAAAAATGGCTTAAACCTAATTCACTTGTAAGTTTGAATGGTTTATAATCATCAAACCATTTCTCTAAGTTTTTACAATGCATTCTAAGGAGTTGATTGTGAGATTCTTCCGTGTAACCAAACTGCAGAAATAATATTGGCTTTGGTTGTAGATGTGTAATGTAGTGGCTAGGAACCTTCTAAGATCAAGGGTCTAAAGAAAATAACATAGATTAAATAAGTAAAAACATAATTCTATAAAAGAGTATAACTATGCTCATTAATTGACTAATTAGACAAATCGTATTGGTCTAATACAAGTTTCTAATAGAGAGGTTGAGGAAAGAAATCCATGGAAGAGAATGTCATGAATTGCTCCATAACCGTAGGGAGGAAAAGTAGCCAGGTAAGATTAATTGTTAGAAGAGGACATATGAAGTGGATTTGTGGTTTGTAGCATTTCCTACCCATTCAGAATCTATGTACCCAATCAAAGTCACAACCTGTGGCATAATGTATCCAATCCCATATTTTCCTAGATTGTAACAAAGAATCTGCTTAGTTTCCAGTGCAAATTGTGCGATGCGGCCCCTACTGAAATATGAAAAATGATGCCAACAACAAAAGAGATGATGGGACTTTGTGTAAGGTAAAAGGAGGCTCCCAACCAACCCATGGTCTATATTGTGTGTTGTCAACCAAAGGTGAAGAACATGTATCCTTGGTTTTGATGCTATAGAGGAATGGAGTCTCAAGAGGTTTGCAAATTATCCATTTGAGATTGTAAAAAAAGAACTAGATCATATTTGGATTATTCTATGGTTATCCTCTAATTAGAATGAGTGATCTCAATCCTAAGATATTTCATAGCATTACATGTAACATACATAAACTCTTCTTTATGTATGTTTTTTTTATAATAATTTTCCCTTTTTTATGTTATGTATGAATTTCATTTTTTTGCTAGTTAAAAGTTTATTTAGATATATAATTTAGCTTCTATGGAGGGTCAAGTAAGATGATTTCCCTAAATACACCTTTTTATCTTGCATGATAGAGTGATTTTTAGTCTATTTTTTCTTTGTTCCAAAAGAAAAAGAAAACTTTATATTAACATATACAATATGACTTGTTTTCCTGTGAGTTGCTATCGGAGTTAGGTTCCATACTTAGTCAAATAGAGTTTTCTCTTGCCTTTGTTGTGACCATAGAACCTTTTGAATGGGAAAATTATATAATATATTCTATTTAAGGGTGCTATCTCAATGGAAGAGTACTTTCCTTATAGGTAGGAGGCAAATGGTTTGATTCCTCCATGACCTATATATATTCTAAAACCATTAAAAAGAGATAAATGTCCACTGCAAAAATAGAGATAATCGACCCAAAATGTGACCAAAATCCACATATAAATGACCATTGGTGGAAAATTTGTGGTCATTTATCATGCGACAAAAAATGTGGTCATATTTAGTTTGGTAGTTTATAGCTTATCTTGTGGTCATATATTTGGCCATTAATTATGACAATCAATGACCAAATATATGACCAAATTAAGTACCAAATATATCTCTCCTTCATCTTGGCCATGCCTTCTTTAAGTGCTATGCAATATTCCAGAAAGGCTTCTCTTTCCATCTCTCCTCGAGAATCTTTCCAACAACATCTCGCCACTAAGGCATTGATGTCAACAAAGTTGTTCATGGCTGATGTAAGCTTCTCTCTATCCTCCTTTAGTGATCCATTAAAAATAAGATCATCCACCAAGGTTTCTCCTCCCCATGGATGACACATAAGATCATTTTTCTTGAGGCATGGATCCACAACATAAAACTCATTCTCAACATATAGGTAAACTTTCGAATCTTCACAAAACAACCTCCATGATGTGAAGTGGAGGGTATCTCTGAATGTTACAATGAGATGTGATCATTGCAAAAATAAGAAAGTATAGAATACCTTGGCATTTCATCTTCATCATATTCCTGTAAGGACACTATGGTGGCATTCTCTTCCACCAGATTCTCAGGTTCACACCGAAATGGTGTGGCCTTGCCTTCTTTTTTATTTTGTGGCTGAAGAGGTAACTGTAAATCTGATTTGTAATCTTATTTTGGATATGATCCAAAATATGTCTCTCCACCCATACATGAGCCAACATCCTTATTAGCAATTTGCATATCAAGCCCAAGGAATTTGGAAGTGCATTCACCTTCCTTTTCTTCTTCCATGCAGTCACTTGGCAGTGACTTGCACTCCACCTCAGGAATCACCACTTCTACTTTATTTCTCTTCTTCTTCAAGGAAATTGAGGCTTCTTAATCTTGAGTGGTACTCAACTCACAAATTTCGGAAGCTCTGTTTGAAGAGAAACCAAATATTCTCCTACTGCTTGGACAGGCAGATGGATTTGATGAATCTTCCCTTTTGGCTCCAGGTGTCAACCATCTAGTCCCCACTTCCTTGCACACTTCATCAACCATGTGTGCAATAAATTTCATGTTTGTCCCATAGTAGGGATATCTAAACAACTTTTGTATCTCAAGAGTGTAGTACTCTTAAAAAGAAAGGTCCTTCAAAAGTTCCTCACTTAGTCCTTAATAATCTACAAGGTACATAACCGATTCCTTTTGCCTCCCTCCACAAGAGAAACCATCATGAATATATCTAGGACTCATGACCTCATGATAGGATGAAACATATAAGTCATAATTTTCATTAATCATTAGACCTACATCAACATAGGGGCCTTATTCTTCTTCAGACTATCTTCAATACTCTTCATACTGCTCATCAAAGTCTTCCTTACAGTATGACATGGCTATAAATTTTTTCTTCTACTTGAGAGCTTACTTTCCACAGGCTGGTCCAAGGAAAGAGATCTGATACTAGTGTAATATCCATGATATGATATTCAGATCAGAATACTAAATCTGATGTTATTTTAATCAAAATTTTAAATGAAATTTGCACTTAATCAATCAACTCTTGAAACTAGGCAAATAAGGGAATTCTGTTGATACTTTTGTAAACATGACATCGGCCTGATGGGGGAAACCAAGGAAAATTTAGGACAGAGAAAGTATATTTCCTAAAAAATTTATATCAGGGACCATTTAGGTTTTGGAATCAACTCTACTGAAACCTACTCCCGCACTTCTGGGTCACCCAATCGTGAAACTAGGAAGAACTTTCACATCCAATCAACTAGTTGTTTGTGAAAGGTTCAGAGGTGTTTTAAAAATGGTAAAAGGTATCATATGAATTTTTAGATAGTCTAGAAAAACTATGGAGTGATTTGGGGTATTTTGGAAATATTTTGGAAAAACTAGCAGTTTTGGCCCATGGAGACCCTGCGTAAAGAAGGTTTCCCAAAGAAGGTACAAAATCAACGAAATCACTGTCTAAGGGTTGGGATTGGTAATGGGGTTAGTTAAATACCTAAAAAAACTTTCAGAATCTCATTTGGATGCATATATATTCCAAAATGAAGAAAACTATAAGACTAGTAAAATTTACCTAGTCAACTAGAAGGGGTGTGTAAAAATTAATGAATTCCGTACCATATTAAAATAATATCTTCTAAGGATGAATAAAAGAGAATAATATATCATTATTTAACATATAATATCCTTTAATACTTCATATTATGGCCATTAATTCATTCTTTTTACATAAACTGATAAAAAAACCCATCTAGTGGGCAAATAAAGGCTCACTCATGAAAACTTAACATGAGAGCTCTATGGTACAGAAAAATTACTGTATTAAAGAATTAATAAATATGGATTTGGACTAAGAATATTAGGAATATTTTTGGAGGACTGATCTCTCAAAAATTGGGATCCAAAAATGAAGGCAAGAGCCCCAAATCTAACACCAAGCTGGGGATTGGAGCGTAGGTGAAGTTTCCTTCACTGAAGCTCATCTTAAATGGATATATTTTCTTCTGTAGTGGTATGATATGAATATTACAGTGCTGATCCATTTCTCACCATCACCTGCACTGAAATGGAAGGGGAGAAAGAAGAGAGGGGAAGGGACTTGGGGCACATCTCCCAAGAGACCAAGTCACAACACTCAGTATGAAGCTAGGATTCACTCAACACTAGATAATTTATGAACCAAAATATGAAATGGAGATCGAATTATCATTAAATAGGCCATTGGTGACTTGTTAGGCAAGTTAATCACCTGCTAAGCAAGTTTCCCTTGATAAAACGCTAACCCTAGCTAAGCGATGCGCCCTCCTTGAGAAATTGGCAAGTATGTGTCATGTGAGATGTTTCCCTATCCATGAATTTCATCCAACTTAGAAATTGCACCCTCCTTAGGCCCAAAGTTGCCTTCTTTTTCCTATGAAATCTTTTCTACACTGCCTACTTTTGTAACTAAACCTCATAATGGAAACTGCACCCTCCTTTGGCCTAGAGTTTCCTGCTTTTCCTTATGGCAACGTCTCTAGCCTTATGCTTTTGTGACTGAACCTATAAATGGAAACTACACCCTCCTTTGGACTAGATTTTCCGCTTTTGTGCCTAACTGCTTTTTCTTGGCTTTTGGTACTTTCCATTTTTTCTGTCTGCTTGATTTTATCAGTCCTTTGACAGTTTCTAATTTTCCTCCTTGGAAAGTTGGCCTGCCCAAGTGCACCCTCGTGACATGGAAACTTATTTTCCACATATTTAATTGCACAATAATTAATAATGATTATAAATAAAACTAAGTACATGCCTCCAAAATAACAATTTAATACAATTCCCTAGGTTAATTATTTAATGCAGCTTTTGACCCCCTAGGTGTTAGGCAAGGTCAACACTTTTGATGTCCCTTCAAGGGAGGGACAGGGAGGGACATGACATCGGTCATAAAACAGAAAAAAAAATTAACAAAATATTGTTGGGTAGTCTAGGCTAGCCACCACTCTCCAATAGTTAAAAAGTGAATTTTTGTTTGTTTTATTTTCTTTGATTTGTTTTATAAGAAATTGTTGTATTTATCTTGCATATGTTTGGGATTAAGAGAGACTGATCACCTCTCTTATTCTATGAGCTCATGTTTTTATTGCAGGTAAGTGGCCATTTTTTATAGGTCCCTGGAAGATCAAAGAAGGTTAATTTATGCATGAGTGATTCGTGAAGACTAAATTTAATGCCAATGAAAATTCCCTACATAAATTCAACAATGAATATTCATTATCATGATATGTTATGCTTTTGAAGCTCAAGTTCCTAGAATCCAAATCTAGTAATGTCTCATCAAAAGACAACAACAAGAATACCTTTTATCAAAGATTGCAAATGGATCTAGAATGAAACACATGAATAATTGATTTGAAGAAATGAAAACCATTGTTCCAGAGTTCAAGTGTCATTCCCACATTCCTGAATTATACAAAAGAATCATTTTATAAGACCTAATATTCATCATACTCATTCATTAGTGCCATGGTATGACTATGCATTTTCTTCTTCTCATTTTTATATGCATTCCTATTGAAGTTAATAAAGCTTTCATTTACTTATGTTGGTGATAATTTTTTCTCATGCACATCATTAATGCCACTACTATCATCAAGTTAACTTCAACCTCCATGACTTTCTACTCCATCCATTCTTAACCCACACAATAAAGTCAGCTTGGCTAACTTACAATGTCAAGATCCCTCACCTCCCTACCCTCTTTTCCAAATAAAATTTGATGGTGAAAACCTATATCAGGCGCCATCAGTCCTTGGAAGGTGTTGTCCCTAGGAAAATCTAAGAAGAGTCGACCATAATTTTGTTTGGAAAGGTAAAGATTTTGGTCACAAAAAGAGCTGCGATGGAAAAAGAGTGTGTGACGAAAGAGAAACTACAACAAGAGTAATTATGATGGAAAGACTAGCAAGGAGAGAAGCCGCAATGAAAGGAACCACGACAAAAGAAGAGTTGAGCAGTTGAAAAGGACATTTTGACTGATCGTGGGAAAAGAGTTAGTTTGAATAAATCATGCTTTTAGTAATAAAGCATAATTGTAATTTTGGGCCAATATTTCCTATTGTAAGTTGTGACTAAATGTATGAGAATAGAAATGACATCCTATTGGTTAACATAAAAGAGCCAGTTTATTGAGACAGATAGAAGCTTATAAGAGGGAGAACCCCAGTCGTGTGCGGGGTTGGTTTTTGATTGTTTTGTTAGCTAAGTGGTTAGTTGGTTGATTGTTGGTTTGTTAAGCCACTATGTAGGTTGATGATCTGGTGGATTATTCATCTTCAAATTACACTGATCCAATATGGTACAATGGTATTTAATCTATGGTTCAAAGAACATAACATATGTTTTATGTTTTAACTCATATATAGTGTGATAGACATATCACACTTACTGCGACATACGTCGCACCTACTGCGACAGACATATCGCACTGGCTGTGACATACATATCGCCTGTGACATACATATCGCACCTGTTGTGACATACGTCACACCTGCTGCGACATACGTTGCACCTGCTGCGACAGACATATCACATTGGCTGCGACATACATATCGCCTTTGCTGTGACAGACATCGCACTTGCTGCGACATGGTGAAGATAGTGGTGACATCAAACGGTTACATTACATGTGACGCTATGGTATGGTGCAACATATGTGCATAACGGTCATTGCAACGTGTTGTGAGTCAACATATGTGCGTGGAGTTGGTTGCAATGTTTCGGGAATATGGAACATCGTGGTACCATAACGCTTGGGTAGTGATTTGGCCAAATTGCATGGTTCAGTTTTAGCATATGATTGTAACGTTGATAAAGAAGAGAACAACTGTGGTCTGTTATGGCTCCTCTCTCTAAGTGCTTGAATAGAGGATGCTGGCCACCGTTGGGGGGGGGAGAGACTCAGTTCGTTCAGAGCACAGTACATCGTTTCTCTGTTATGCGAAGCTTAGAGAGTTTGTTGTAAAGTGTTCTGATGCTGCTACTGTGGAAGTCGACATTCTCTGTCATATTTTGGCTTTCTTTGCCTTACGAAGGCTGATTGTAATTTCCAGAGAAAGGTCTTAAAGAATTTGTACAGCATTCTATTTACAATTGCTGAAGTTGTTTCCAGAACCATTTTGTACCATTTTTAAGAGATTAATTGGATCAATACCCATTGGAGAGGGACCCGGAGACGTAGCCCAGTGGAGGGGGTGAACTCCGTTATCAACTTCTGTTTGTGACTCTCTGATTATGTGTTTCTTTTATATCTGTTTATCAGTTTTGTTTTCCATCTGTTTTCAGCATTTAATTTCTATTAATGTTGTTCCATTAATTCACCTGTTGAACGCATTCTTTTTTTAACACAAACTTTTAATGCAGACAAGTTGAGGTCCGACGGATCATGTTATGGTATCAGAGCAGGTTAACTACTTGTGCAAGTTTGTCAATGCTTACCAAGTCTAGGTTAAAGCTTGGTGAAGGAGAATTAATTGAAGTAGATCCTGAGATTGGCTCAAGGAGAACATTCTCAGGAACCATGTCTTCTCCACGAGGGGAAGAAGAAGGACATATAGAATGGGAAAACCCTGTTATGTTAGAAACTGAGTTTCTGGAGGCTTTTATGAGCATGAAAGCCATGATGGAAATTCTACTCGATGAGCGAGCAGAAAGGAAGAAGAAAGAAGAAGGATCTTCATCCAGAGATGCAGAAATGAAGAAGGAAGAAAAAGGTAAAGGAGTAGGAAGTGATGGTGATCCTCTTGAAACCCATCAAACTTTCTCTTCTTCTCACACTTCTCATTCAAGGCCTAATATGCCTTATTTCAAATTGGATGTGAAATTTGAATTACCTATTTATAATGGAGATTTAGATGCTAAAAAGTTAGACAATTGGATCAAGCAGCTTGAAGTATATTGCAGGGTGCAGGGCATTACTGATGACCCTTCCAGGATTCAATTAGCCACTTTGAGAATGAGTGGAATGGCTCTTACTTGGTGGGAGAGCAAGATTCAGCAAGATCTTCGAAAGAATGGTAAAATTATTTCAGTTTGGAATGAATTCATTGAAGTATTAAGGAAGCAATTTTATCCTTTAGGTCATATGCAGCAATTAATAATGAGCTGGAAATTTTTTAGACAAGCTAAAGGACAAAGCATTCAAGAATATACTCATGAATTTAGGAAGATGGCTATTGCATTGAATGTTGGATTGGATACATAGGAAACTCTTCTTAAGTACATTGGTGGTATGCATTCTTATCTACGACATACCTTGTTGATGTTTAACCCCAGTACCTTGGATGACGTATGTGTTCAAGCTACACATTTAGAAGCTAGGGGTAAGCATGCTAATGATACTTTTGTGAAGAAATCCTTTAAAACTGATAGCAAGTCAAAGGGGAAAAAGAAGATGGATACTGTTAAAAAAGAGGGTGAAACGCCTACATGTTCACATTGTCAGAAGGGACATGATGTCTCTAAGTGTTGGAAACTTCATCTGGAGTTAAGGCCAAAGAAGTACGGAGGAAACAAAGATAAAGGAAAAGAAAAAGCTACTGAAGCCATTATTCAAGGCTTGGGATCCGACTCAGGTGATGAAACAAAGGTTATAGCCGTCGGAATCCAGGGTAAGAATAAAAGTACCTCACTTCCCATTGATGCAAAATCGAGTTCTAGTGCAAGTACAAGTCTGCCATCTACTTCTAAGCAAAATGATAAAAATAGAAGTGCACTGTTTCATGTTCATGTCATTACAAATCACACAAATATTGATACATTGTTTGATAGTGGTTCACAAGTAAATCTGATATCAGAAGAAGTGGTTAAGAAATTGCATTTAGTTACTATGCCTCATGAAAAACCCTATCCTCTTGGTTGGGTTACTAAAGATACACAGTAACAAGTTACAAAAAAATGTGTATTGAAGTTTGCGATTACTGAAAATTTCATGGATGAGGTAGAACTAGATGTAGTACCACTTGAAATTTGTGGAATTGTACTTGGGAGTCCATATTTGTATGACTGGAAAGCAGTCTTTTATAGAAAGCAGAATAAGTATCATATTTTTAAAGATAGTGTATAATATATTGTACGAGCACATAAGACAAAAACCAATCTAGCCATAGTCTCTGCAGGACAAATGAAGAGGTTGGTAAATGCTAGTAAGAACTTTGTATTAATGATGGTTAAGGTGAAAAATGATGAGATCTCTAAATCTTTTGAAGGATGTGACCCTAAGCATAAATATGAACTGATTGAAATTATTTCTGAGTATGATGATTTATTTCAAGATCCGAAAGGGTTACCACCAAAGAGAGAGATTTAGAATGAGATACATTTGCAGTAGGATGTGCCACTCCCAAACATAGCCATGTACCGGATGTCTGTAATGCAGAATGAGGAAATCAAGAAGCAAGTTCAGGAGTTGATTGAGAAGGGGGTCATTCGGCCAAGTACTTCTCCTTGTGGCTCTCCTATAGTCTTGGTTCCGAAGAAGGATGGGTCTTGGAGGATGTGCATCGACTATAGGGCCCTTAACAAAATCACCATTAAAAACAGGTATCCTCTTCCTCGCATTGATGATTTGCTTGATCAGTTGAAACATGCAACGGACTTTACAAAATTGGATCTGCGTAGTGGGTATCATCAAATCTGTATTGCTGAAAATGATGCTTGGAAAACAACGTTTAAAACAAAATAGGGTTTGTATGAGTGGCTTGTGATGCCTTTTGGGCTCTGTAACGCACCTGCTACTTTCGTGCGGGTTATGAATGATGTCTTTCGTCCATTCATTGATGATTTTGTAATTGTATATCTGGATGATATCTTAGTGTTTAGCAAAACCTGGGAAGAGCATATTGTACATGTGAAGAAAGTTTTAGATGTACTGAAGAAGGAGAAGCTTTATGTAAAGATGTCCAAATGTGAATTTGCTAAAAATTCTTTAGTATATCTGGGCCACATTATTGGTGGAGGCCACCTGCAAGTGGACCCAGCCAAGGTTGCTGTCATTGTAAATTGGCCATTGCCTAACACCGTTACTGAAATTAGAAGTTTTCTGGGTGCAGTTCAATATTGGAGGAAATTCATTTATAGGTTTTCTTCCATTGCTGTTCCATTACATGCGTTGATAAGCGTTAAAGAAATTTTCCAGTGGGGAGGCAAGCATTAGAGAGCCTTCAACACTTTGAAGGAAAGGATTAGCACAGCCCCAGTTCTAACGTTGCCAGATTTGCAGTAGCCATTTGAGATCAAAACCGATGCCAGCAAGTTTGCCATGGGAGCCATTTTGATGCAAGGAAGGAAGCTAGTCTGTTACCATTCAGAAACGTTCTCTACTGCGGTAAGTAACTATCCGACTTATGACAAAAAGTTGTATGATTTGATATAGAGTGTGAAGAAGTGGAAACATTATATAATGGGAAAAGAAACAGTCATACATATTGATCATCAGCCACTTCAATATTTACAATCTCAAACTAAAATACAACAAAGTAGGCATTTAAGATGGATGGGATTCTTACAACAGTTTCATCTCGTAATTAAGTACAAAAAGGGAATTCATAATAAGGTAGCATACATGCTATCAAGGCCTCCTACGAATGCTTCAATCATTCTTCAAAACAGTTCATTAACACATGAAAGTTATATTGAACAATATGCAGAAGATAATGATTTTAAGAAAGTATATGCATCACTAATACATGGTAAACAGGAAGAGAACTATTATGTGCATAATCAACTCTTGTATCATCTTGGTAAACTTTGTATTCCAGAGAAGGAAAGAGTGCATGTGATTCGAGAAGCACATAGTTCGTTGATTGCAGGACATTTTGGAGTAAGTAAAACATTGTCTGTATTGCATAATCACTGTTATTGGCCTCAAATGCAAGAAACTGTAGCTAAATACATAAGAGGTTGTGTTATGTGTGAAACAAGTAAGCCTAGCAATAGGAAATTGGGTTTGTACACACCTCTTCCATTTTCTTCTCGTCCTTGGGAAAGCATTTCTATGGACTTTGTAGGGGGACTACCTATGTCTAGAAAAGGGCATGATTACCTATATGTTGTTGTGGATAGATTCAGAAAAATGTGTATCTTAATGCCATGTAACAAATAGATCACTGCTGAACAAACAACTCA
>LPNX010689212.1:81376-97890 GCA_001517045.1 Pseudotsuga menziesii | reverse complement strand
TGTCTATTATATCTGATCGGGACTCCCGGTTCTTGGGAGAATTCTGGTCAACTTTATGGGAGCTTATGGATACTAAACTGAAGAAAAGTACAACTTTTCATCCACAGACCGATGGGAAAATAGAGGTAGTGAACAAGATAGTGATTCAGCTGCTCAGAGGATATTGTAGTAAACATCCTAAAATTTGGGATGAGAAGTTGCAGTATATACAGCATGCTTACAATCATGCAATTCATTCTTCCACGAAAATATCTCCTTTTGAAACTTGTTTTGGTTATCTGCCAAAAACACCGATGGACTTCTCTTTCAGCAAGGATGCAATGGATGGACATCATGATGTAGATAAAGCTCTAAGGTTCATTCAGAGAATCCAAGCGGTGCAGCAGGTAGGTCAGGAACAGTTGGAGAAGAGCCAGGCAAGGTACAAAGCCAGGCATGACAAGCATCGAGTTGATCATCAATTTCAGGTTGGTGACAGAGTTTGGTTACATCTCACCAAAGAAAGGATGAAAGGTGAAGGTAAAAAGATTAAACCTATCTGGTATGGTCCTTTTGAGATCTTGGAAGAGATCGGTATTAATGCTTTTCACTTCAATTTATCTCCATACATGCAAATTTATTCAGTTGTCAATGTTGAGAATCTTAAATTGTATGAGCCTCCTATGATCATGGATGAGGAAATTATCATGCCAATTCCTTCAGTTGATGATATGGCACCTGAATATATGAATGAGTTGCAGGATGATGTTATTCTTGACATAAATGTAAGGAATTCATGAAGGGGGAATGCTGAGTATCGAGTGGGGCTTAAAGGCATGCATCCTAGCAAAGCAATATGGATGGAGATTGGAAAAGTGAGGGAGCTGTACCTTCACTTACTTACAGAATGATTCAGGCTTTTGGTGGTCCAAAAGCTCTCCAATGGGGAGGAATGATCCGATGGATTATTCATCTTCAAATTACACTGATCCAATATGGTACAATGGTATTTAATCTATGGTTCAAAGAACATAACATATGTTTTAACTCATATATAGTGTGACAGACATATCACACTTGCTGCGACATACGTCGCACCTGCTGCGACAAACATATCGCACTACTACGATAGACATATCACACTGGTTGCAACATACATATCGCCTTTGCTGTGACATACGTTGCACCTGCTGCGACATACGTCACACCTGCTGCGACATACGTCGCACCTGTTGCGACATACGTCGCACCTGTTGCGACATATGTCGCACCTGTTGCGACATACGTCGCACCTATTGCGATAGACATATCGCATTGGCTGCGACATACATATCTCCTTTGCTGTGACAGACATCGCACTTGCTACGACATGGTGAAGATAGTGGTGACATCAAACGGTTACATTACATGTGACGCTATGGTATGGTGCAACATATGTGCATAACAGTCATTGCAACGTGTTGTGAGTCAACATATGTGCGTGGAGTTGGTAGCAACGTTTCGGGAATATGGAACGTCGTGGTACCATAACGCTTGCGCAGCGATTTGGCCAAATTGCATGGTTCAGTTTTAGCATATGATTGTAACGTTGATAAAGAAGAAAACAGTTGTGGTCTGTTATGGCTCCTCTCGCTAAGTGCTTAAATAGAGGATGCTGACCACCGTTGGGGGGGAGAGAGACTCAGTTCGTTCAGAGCACAATACATCATTTCTCTATTATGCGAAGCTCGGAGAGTTTGCTGTAAAGTGTTCTGATGCTGCTACTGTGGACGTTGACATTCTCTGTCATACTTTGGCTTTCTTTTCCTTACGAAGGCTGATTGTAATTTCCAGAGAAAGGTCTTAAAGACTTTGTACAGCATTCTATTTACAGTTGCTGAAGTTGTTTCTAGAACCATTTTGTACCATTTTTAAGAGATTAATTAGATCGGTACCCATTAGAGAGGGACCTGGAGACTTATCCAAGTGGAGGGGGTGAACTCTGTTATCAACTTCTGTTTGTGACTCTCTGATTCTGTGTTTCTTTTATATCTGTTTATCAGTTTTGTTTTCCATCTGTTTTCAGCATTTAATTTCTGTTAATGTTGTTCCATTAATTCACCTGCTAAATGCATTCTTTTTTTTAACACAAACTTTTAATGCACACAAGTTGAGGTCCGACGGATTAGTTGAGAAGAGAAGAGGAGAGTTGTTTAGCTAGAGGATTGATCTAGGATGTGTGTGGATCAATAGAGGAGTGAAGGAGAGAATAAATACATAGCCCCGAAACCTGAGAGAATGAGAGGAGAGAAGTCTATATGAGTTGTAAAGAATATATAGAGAGGAGTCTGGAAGATGAGTGCAAAAACAAAAGGTGAGAAAATATTTCTCATGTCACATGAAGAACGCCTTTGTGTTTTTTCCCAGATGGGTTTCCACCATAATTGTTGTCTTTGTGTGTAATTGATTAATGTGTTTATGTCGAATGCATGTATTTTGTGAATAAGTAGATATGCATATGTCATACCACATATGTTTATGAATAATCCCATATATGTATGTGTGACACCACTTATTGAATGAATATATGATAAGGATTTTATGTTGAATACTGCAATATATGTTGACTGGTAAATAGATTGATATCTTGAATGAATAAACAAGGAATAAGAAATGTAATCCCCAGCTTCGGTAGATCAATATGATAAAGTAATTCATGAGCAGAGATCCCCACATAACTATAGAAACCTAGTTATGGAAATTCCCAATAAGATATCTCGAGTGAGACTGCATCTACATCGTAGGTGCTGCAGATGGGGTCCTCCTTCGTTGGGCCAATATCTTGGTATTTTGTTGCCGACTAAGGATATGAACTTGGGTTGTCAGGAATAAGGAAAAGCAATTGTTCTATTGTCGAGACCGTGAATCATTTTGGTGGGGATATGTTGTGGCACCTGATGAAGCCATAAATTCAAGATTGGGTGGATTTGAATGTAACACCCCATTTTTTACCCCGTTGCATTAAATATGCATGATGTATATATTGTAATGAATCATGGTGTGGAGCTAAAGGAAAAATCCCCACCATCTATTTATCGGTGTTATGTTTTGGCGATTGGAATCGCTGCCGATGGTCTATCGTGGTACATGACATATACTAAGTTCTGTCATCATGTAAATATGCATCTCTAATTAAATAACCCCAACCAGGTATGTTCGTAGCAAATAAATTGAGAAGGGGCATGATTCTCATAAGGATAAGGGGGGGGATGTCAAACCTTGAACCAATGGGGAAAAATCCATGTGTCACCACCCTGTTTGATTTTCCCATCTTTCCTTGTCTTATCCAACTACCATTTTAATGTTCTGTTGAGTAGTTGAGGTAGTTATTGTTTGAGAGTGGGGGTGGCAGGATTGTCAGTCCTTTCCCACCCACACACTCCACCAGCAAATGAAAAACCTCACGTTGGGTAGAGGAAGCAAAAAAAAAAAAAATCTCCAAAATTTTCCACTCTCTCCATGAGGGTGCTGAAGGAAAAACGCTCCCGCACTTCCCACTGGCGGACTCTCCATTCTCTCCACTACGCCATTCTCTCCATTGTTGGTTCATCCTCACGCATAGGCAGGAATTGTTCATCCTCACACAGGGGTGGTAGTTCTGTTCATTCTCACGCAAGGAAAAAACGTCCTGTGTCTCATGTAGAGGATTCTTTTTTTTTTTCTGTTGGTCTCACATAGCCAGGAGGGGGGAGCCATTTCGACTGTCATTCACATTTCCATAGAGAGGTATCTAATGTGTTTCCATCTGTATACTGGGATTTGGTGTAAATTTCTCTCACGCATAGGTTGGGAGGCCGATTTTCCTTCCCCATTGTGATCTGTGTAAGTATTCCCGGTGGCTTTGTTGTCCAGGATGGACTGTTTGTTTCCCCACGTTTGTTAGCTATGTCTGCCTTTACATTTTGGGACTGTTGTAGAGTGTTTGGATTCATTTTGGCCACGATAGGGCCAATAATGGCTCAGAAATTATTTTCCTTTCCCAAGCTGTGAACCGCTTGTGTGACTGCGTGTATGCAGTGGTTGGTATTCAGACTGTGTTGGGAGCAGGAATGGGGGCTTGGTTTACTTGATAAACCTGGTGTGTTTGGAAACCACACAGACAGAACTAAAGGGCTGGCTTTCTTCTCCACAACCCCTGAATAGCATTGAAAGGGAAGTCAGGGCCTGAGGGACTATGTAGCAGAGAAGGGATTGATTCCTTGTGTTGGGTGTGTGTGGGTGTCTTAGAAGTCAGGCTAGTTCTAGTGTAGGTGTTCTTAGCTCTATAATGGGCTCACCAACTTAGCATTTAGCCTTTCCCAACTCCTTGATGGCCTGATAAACCTGATCATGTTGGCTTGGCTGTCTTGTTGATGGCCTGATAAACCCAACTGTGTTGGCTTGGCTATTTTTTGTGTATCCTTAGCTATGTGTAAGCCTGCTTGTTCCTTATTCCTTGGGGAATCATGCCCAGCTCGAGGGTGGCAGCATTGCTGAGAGATTCAGGAGCATGCTAGCCTATGGTTGGGTGGAATGTTACAACGATGTAGTTGGTTGTGGGACGAGTTCTTTATGAGATAAGTAACCTTGTCTATTTTACTTCTGCAATCATATTTACTGTTAATGATTATGATGAACCTGTTGAATGCTTGTATGAACATATGTTTGCTTCCGCTGTATGATAAATAATCATGTATGCATGTTCTAGTTCAAAGCATTTTGTTTCAGCATTTTGTACATACATGTTCATGGGGCGGTTTCCCGGATGGTTAATGCCATGGTATCGTCCTCTTCATCGGTCAGAGGGTCGGGGACGTTACATTGAAGGAACTAGAGTTTGCGCAGGAAGAAAGTGAAGGATCTCGGTTGAACCCAAAAGATTCGTTGGAGCGATACCTCTATACATATATTCACGAGATTTTCTTTTGCGAATTTCCTATTTTTTGCAGGAGTGGTTGTTGAGGCTAGCAACCTAGTGGAGAAACTTTCAAGAGGGAGAATCAATAGAGTGGATCCCTAAACTAGTTCAACGACTGAAAAGTATTAGAAACCCTATATCTAGGGCTGTCAATTTGTGGGTTGACAGTATTTTGAAGGATACATCACTGAGAATGCAATCGACACAATAAATTCGTACAGTGATATGGAAAGAGAATTCTTCCAAGGACCTAGAGGATGGTACTTAACATATTTAAATATTTGGATCAAGATGCTCATATGTGAGAAAGGGATCTTGAGAATGGATTCTGATGAATAAATTTCAGTGCATAAATACCTGAGATATGTCACAAGAAAAGTGTGAGAAAAAAGGAGTAGAGTAGGATGAGAAGTTTCTTGGTGATGGCAAGGATGAGCTAGAAAGTGGGAACCTGAGGAGTGGAAGAAGATTTTGGCCAAGAAAGAGAAGAAGGACTACAACAAGAAGAGGAAGTTGCAGTATGACCAGAGGAGAGGAATACACATTGGAATCACACTTTGACGAAGGTCGTTGTGACAAGGAAGAGGAATACCAACCTGTATCCGAAAAAGAAGAAGAAGAAGAAGCTACAAATCCAAAGTATGGATATAACATACCCATGACCCCATGTACATATTTGGAGGTAATATCTCGAAAATCATCACCCACAAGAAAAAAATTTAATACAACAATACTGAGAACAAATATAATAGTTGGGAATGATATAAAGTTGCTGATATTTAATGGAAATGGGATAGAAGACCTTAAGAAACATTGGTTTCTATGAAAATCCATGCGGACTGTGTGACAGGTCCAATATGAAGCCATCAAGAAGGCTCAGATGATCACAACCCTTCGGGTTGTGCATTGGATTGTTACATGAAATTATCTATGGTGCCGAAAGGAATCCCACATAATGCATTAGATCAAATCCAAGCGGGACTAGTTTTGCATTGGATTTGTACATGAAATTATCTGTGGTTCTGATAGGGATCCCACATAATGAATTATATCAAATCCAAGAAAGACTAATAGACAAGTTTTGAAAGCCCAAATATGAGTTGCAGTGTATTATAGAGATAAAAAAATTGAGCAATTTCCTATGGAGTATGTTTGGGACTTCCACCAAAGATTAAAGAAGTTGATGGACAAAGTAAGCTTCCAGATGTCAGACACACAACACAAATAATGGTTTATTGCAGCATTGTTACCGCACATCCATATCCCTTTGATTAAACAAAATATTGTCTCCCATACAGAGGCTTTGGAATTCGCTATGAAGTTGGAATCCTCACTGGTCGGAGAAACTGGTGCAGGCCTGATGCAAATCCAGTCACAACTATCCAACCTTACACTGCAACTTCAATATATTAAGAAAGGGAAGGAAGTACAAGAATAAATTTGGTGTACCATATGTAGAACATAGGGACACCAGAAAGACAACTGCCCGACATATATGAATTATGTCGCATTGGGAGTGCTGATCCTGATAAATACACAAGGGATGGCTTGGTGTAGAATATGACAGACTAGAGGCCACCAGTTGGAATAATTTTTATACGTTCAAAATATTGTAAGTGCATTGTCAAGTTTATACTGTAAATTTTTTCGATTCGTAGGCCATGATGAGAAAGACTGTAGATCATATCAGCTGCTGTAGGAGAAAAAAATTCATACTTATTTGATGAAGAATGACGAACAAATGTAGACCAAGCGAGCTCATGCTCAATATCCATAGGATCAGTATCCTTAGGCCCAATATCCATGGAATCAGTACCCACAACAACAATATCCTTAACCCAGGCGGGGGGTTAATTTTATAGGCTAAGGACCAGGATGGGGATTTGAAAATAGAAGATTCCAAATTATATGTTATCATTATGGGCATCCTGGACAGTTGGATAGGGATTTTACGAGTCCTACAACGACATGTTCATAATGAAAATATTTTTCTCATACTATTGAGGAATATCCTCAGTCGATTGTGAGATAGTAGACCAAGATTTTGGGAAACCATAATCCACCATAGAATCCCAATTCAAACCCTAATCAGAATACACATAATATCTCTATTGAGCCAACGGCACCACATATTGATGCTGTGATGAGAGGAGGTGTTGTGACTAGGGAATATCATGAAGCACCATATAGATAACCACAAGTGCAACCAACATCACAAAAGAAAACACCATTTGACATCCAAAAATAAAAGGAAGTATTCTTAGATGCACAACAAGAATTATTTGACAGAAATCAAGCTTCGACTTCTACTGCTACACCACTTGAAGGACCAATATTGGGAATTCCTGAGAGATTTGACTAGTTTTTTTGAAAGAAACTAACGGGAAATGTTAGTAAATTAAAAGAGTTATTTAAAAGTTTCTTAGTAGTAATACAAGATAAAGATTCTATCAGAGAATTGATAGCTCTAATAGAAGAACCTCAATAATAGGTGCGACCATAAAGAAGGGTGAATCATGTGGGAAAAAGATCAAAGGTTGGTTGCGAACTAAGGATGGCTGCATAAATAGGAGATTATGACATGGACTATATTAGTCTGGACATGGGATCTGATGTCAACATTCTAAATAGACAAACATGGGAGAGTATGGGGAAACCGAGACTCGTATGATCTCTTATCCAGCTCCGATTAGCAAATCAATTGAAAGTTCTACCTGTCGTTGGACTGACTCAAGTACCTGTCAAGATAGAAGGACTTAAAAGTTATGCCAACTTCGAAGTGAATGATATTGTGGATGTAAAAAATATATATCTCGCACTTCTAGGGATCATCTGAGTGATTGATAATCATACTATTATCAATTTCAAGAAAATAATATTAACATTTGAAGATTCATAGCTACGAGTGGTCATAGAAATTAATCCACTGGAAGGAAAGAGATACATCGAGATAGTGAATAGTGAGAGATAAAGAGATTATCTAGACTAGATTTATAACATTAATTCTACAAGGGATGATTATGTGAATCAAATGACCAACGAAAAGCTTAGTTGGTGCATCATTAGTTCGTGTACATCATATTCTGGAGAAGATTTGGAAAACTGGTAGAACTGATTGCATGAACTGTCAATGACAAGATGCATAAGAATTACACAATCTGTAAAACAGGTAGGTAGCGAGGTAAGTGATCTACCCAGATTTGAAGGTTTACATAACCTGGCATATTTTTTTAACAAAAAATGAAGAAAACGTTATAGAACATCCAGGCTGGTCTGCCATGGACTTTGTACTAAAATCTACGCCTTCTAGATGGTGGGTCACACATAAACAATATATCTTAGAATGGACTCAATGACGGAGATTGATGGAGATATGATTTGGAGAGGAGATCAGTTATATTGGTCATAAGTACACAGGATTGACTGATCCTGTCAAGCACATTGAATATTGTCATGCTTCATTGGATGCTTGTCTACAATGGGAATGGGTCCATCAATTTATACATAGTCTGGATATGATACCAAGGAAGTGGTACACGTCGATTGAGCTGTGACGTGGAACAATTGAATGGGATGAACTTGATGATAGCTTCACACACACATTTGAGTTTGTTGACAACCATCCTTCGATTGATGCTGCTTTGCAAGTGATCAAGACAAAGATATTTGGATATATCCATGTGTCAATGAAAAACTTTAATAAAAGTAGCACGAAATTCCAACATAGGATGGAGTGCTATAATGTGATGGGAAAAGTTGACGATGATGAACTGCTCGACATAAACATCCCAGAGTCTAAAGGTACTCACGAAGTGGAAGGATTTGGTATTTGTAGTGACCAGTTTTTGAATCGATTGAAAATCAATATAGTAAATATTGGATTGCCAAATAATCCAAATTTCGCTAATATCATATATTATTGGGATGATGAAACTATTGAGAAGATCACAGACCTACTGCATGAATTTCAGGATCTGTTCCCTATAATTTTTTTGGAGATGAAGGGGATTGTTGGAGACGTTGGATAGATGAAGATACCATTAAAACCTGACACAATAACTGTGAAGCAAAGACCATACCAACTAAATATGTGGTATAAATAAAAATTTAAAATAGAGTTAGATCGAATGCTAGATGTGGGTGTCATAGAACCGATTGAAGAATCTGAGTGTATTAGTCCAATAGTAGTGCAAGATAAGAATATTACCAGTGAATTGTGTATTTGTGTCGACCTAACAAAGCTGAACCACATTTGTTTACATGATCCATTCCCAAATCCATTTACAAATAAGGTATTAGAATGTTCTGGGGGTAAATAAGTCTATTCTTTCATTGATGGGTTCTCTGGCTACTATCAGGTCAGAATCACGAAGGAATATTGACACAAGAAAAAATTTGCAAAGAAGTGGGGATGTTTCCAATACATGGTAATGCCCTTTGGACTCAAGAATGGTCCTCATATATTTTCCAGTATAGTAGTGGCTTTTTTCAAATACTTTATTCATAAATTTCTTGAGTTCTACTTCAATGATTGGATGGTGTATGGGCTCATAAAAGGTCATATTGGGAGCCTAAAAATGATGCTAGAACAATGTCAGCAGTTTCATATTTCATTGAGATTAAAGAAATGTATCTTTCGTGACTCATTTGGAATTCTGTTGGGCCATGTGGTTTGTCGTGATGAAACCCTAGTTGACCTTGATAAAATTGCGATCATCATCAACCTAACACCCCCTACGACAATGAAGCACCTGAGAACGACATTGGGACATACAACATACTATCAATAATTTATCAAAGGATATGCATAGGTGATTGTTCTAATGGATAAGTTGTTGAAGAAGGATTTTAAGTTTCAATGGAGCAAGCACTACCAAGATATTATGGACACTCTAAAGAACAAGATAGTCACAACACCCATAGTATTTTTTCCATATTGGAAGGAGGAATTTCACATACATATTGATGCATCGTCTATCACACTTGATGTTCTACTTGCACAACGTGGAGAAGGGTCGATTGATCATCTTATTGCTTTCGTTAGCAGGAAATTGTCCACATCATAGAAGAATTTTACTACGACTGAAAGAGAAGACTTAGATATGGTGTATGCGCTTCAGAAATTTCGACATTATTTGTTAGGTGTAAATTTGAATATGTTCACAGACCATTCAACGTTGAAATACCTAGTGAACTATATTTAGATGCCCAAATATTTTGGTAAGTGATCAGGGCACAGATTTTGTCAGTCAATTGATTGAAGAATTGACTGAATAATTCCATATCCAACAAAGAAATATGACACCATACCACCCATAAGCAAATGGTGATGTCAAGGTATTCAACAAGATCCCCAAGAACACATTAACAAAGATTTGCAATGTTCAAAGAGATGATTGGGACCAACAATTTTTTGTGGTGCTGTGGGAATATCACATGACTTGTAAGAAGTTGGCAGGTTGAACTCCATTCCGACTAGTGTATGGACAAGAGGCTATCATGCTGATGGAATACATTGTACCCAGTCTAAGGATTGCTGCTAATACTAAAATGACTGATGTTGGTGCTATCGAAGAAATATTGTCGCAACTTGTGCAGTTCGAGGAAGAACATTTTACCACATGATATCACCAAAATGTGTAGAAGGAACGACAAAAAGTATGGAATGACTAACACATTATGAATAAGCATTTTCAGGTCAGAGGACTTGTCCTCCTGTATGACAGTAAGTTTTTAAAGCACCCTAGAAAACTAAAAACATATTAGCTGGAGTCATATGTTGTCATTCAAATCAATGAGAAAGGCGCAATGCAACTACAAAAATTAGATGGAATGCATTTTAAAGGATTTTTAATGGAATTTGGCTAAAGCCTCATCATGATAGCCATGACTTGAATGATTGAAAAACAATACAAAAGATAAAAGACAAAATAAAAAGTAAAAAAGACACAAAATTATAAGTGTTAATTCTGTAACAAATATGGGTGTTTGGTCATAACAAAAGAAAAAGTGTGTTGGCCAAAACCCACCAACAAAGCCTCATGGACAAGGGTTCTCACTCTTTCAATGCCCAACCAGTGTGATCTCCCTGAGCACCAGCCCAGACAGGTTTCACCCTGCTCGACAACACCCGCAGAGCAAATGAAGTCTCACCCGAGATGTTTGAGGGAGAGCTGTTGAAACCAAGTTTCCGGTAGTAAGAAGGAGGATTGGGGAATCAACAACTTATTAGCAAAACCATTATATCAAACAGAGCCGTTTATCATATATCATAGCATTCATTACATATCTATCATTACAATCGTAGGTCTAATAGATTGCATCATTCATCTATTCATCACAACAGTATTACATTCTTCATTCATAAAATAGAACCATCGTAGCATATAAAGATAGGAAAAGACATCACAACATATGAAAGGGAAACAATGACACAGTGATTCAGCTCAATATCCATTGTATCATATTAATTTCATCACAACAGAACCAAAACAATAGATGTCTTTCTCCACAGTGAGAGAAATATCAATCCCTAGAGTAACGTACATATCACAATGTTGATGATATTGTAACTTCGGAATGTATTCACTTGTATTTCTTATGTATTGTAACTCGATGTTTATTCCGGGATGTATTTGTAATGTACTTGAGTCATGTCATGCCTCGATGTTCCTATTGGGAATTTTCTATAATGTAAACAAGTCATGTCAATTCAAGGTGGTTAAATCTCCTATTGTCTAAGGGTTAAAGTCCCCACAGTTTCGGGGCACTAGGGTTATTAGACTCACCTAGTGAATTTAGCCCTAGTTGGGTTTAGTCAAGTTGGTAATTAGTATAAATAAATAGCTAGCCTCTCTATTTAACACACACTCGTCCACACTCAATTGTAGCGCATAGCTGAGGAAGAGAAAGACACTGGGGTTTCACTTTAGTGCTAATTCTATCTCTGAGGAAGTTGCGGGGTTTTCTCCATTTATGGTTTCCCAGAGGAAAAACACTGTGTTCATTGTCTCTTGTGTTTGATTGTTGTGCTTGTTGTTCTCTCAGTTAAAGATCATAATGAAATGCTAGGTTAATGTTTAAAATCTAACATGGTATCAGAGCTAACCTGAGAAGAAGACATTGTGCAGCTGTGGGAACTAGGTCTTCCTATTTTGTGGATCTCTCCCCACATATTTCCAGCAAAAGTAGGGTCGAATAACTCTCCTCCCTAGGGCGCATATTTCTGTCGAAGTAGAATCCAATTTTGAGGTTTTTTAGTTTTGGACCCAACACTACTACCGAAAATTTTGGCTTTTCACAGAAAAGGAATTTTTCAATGAGCCCAGGCCTGGATTGATCTCCTCCCTAAAATCAAATTTAGGGATCAAATTCAAAGCATTTGGTTGGAAAAAACTCCGGAAAAGAAAAACCCTAATCTATTCTTGAACTAGCACTACAGGATTTCAGCTCCAAATCCAGATCTGACATCTTGACCTGGTAAGATATAAATATTTTGTATTTCCATTTGTGGTTCTTAGTTAAGATGTCTCATCATACCAAGCTTGATGAAAAGCTTGAGGGAGCTGATAAATTCCGAGCTTGGAAGTATAGGATCTCCCTGGTCCTGGAAGAAAATGAGTTGGACTCCTACATCCATGAGGAGGTTCCAGTTCTAGAGGGAGATGAGGCCAAGGCCCTACATAAGAAGAAGTTTGTTATGGAAAAGAGGATCATTGCAGATTCTATCAAGGATCACCTCATTCCATAGGTGTCCTCCCTCAAGACACCTAAAGCCATTTTTTGATGCCCTAACCAAACTGTTTGAAGGGAAGAATATCAATCGAAAGATGACTCTAAGGAACCAGTTGAAGAATGTCAAGATCCAGAATGAGGAGACCATCCAGTCATACTTCACAAGGGTCTCCTAGATCAAAGAAAAACTAGAAGCTGTAGATGAAGAAGAGGAGAATACAAAAATTTGTGATGACAACATTGAATGGCCTCCCTAGGTCACGGGATTCTTTCATCCAAGGAATCTATGCTAGAAAGAAGTTGGTCAAGTTCAGTAGACTGTGGGAAGAATGTTATCAAGAAGAAGCTTGAATAGTAGCTCAAGAAGAAAATATGGGAAGTGAAGATCAAGCTCTCATAGTACACTCCAAGAAAGGAAGAAGGGAAAATCATCATCACCAAGGTAAGCATTCTCATCAGAAAAATAATGTTGTAAGAAGGGATTCATCCAGACTTAGATGTTATACATGCGATGAATTAGGACACTTTGCTAGAAATTTTCCCATGAATAAGAATGGATCCAAGAAGAAGAAGAACTCCAAAAGAAGACATCATGCTCACATTGCTAAGGATGATGATCCTCCAAGGAAGAGGGTAAAACAAGAAAGTGAAGACTCTTCAAGTGAAGATGAATATGTTCTGATCTCCGCTCTCACGGGAATTGTCACTCATGGAAGAAAATATTGGCTTATTGATAGTGGGGCTTCCAAACACATGACAGGTTTCAAGGAATCCTTTGGGAAACTATCCGAACATAATTCACCCCATAAGGTGAAACATGGGGACGACTACCAATATCCCATAGAAGGTAGTGGTGAATCCTCCTACAAGGTAGACTCCGGAAAGTATATAAAAATGAAGGATGTCTTGTTTATACCAGGACTGAAGAAGAATCTTCTATCCATATCAGCATTGGATGCAAAAGGCATGAGGGTTGCATTTGTAGATGGCCAAGAGGAAAGACTATTGATGATGCAATAGTGTTTGGAGAACAAGAAGGAGGCTTATACAAACTGAAGGCCATCTAGAACAAGCTATGGTCCATGACATAGTAGATCCAAATGAACTTTGGCACAGAAGGCTTGCACATGTGCATTATAGAGCACTACCACTTGCAAGCAATGATGTTGAAGGTCTTCCAGAAATTCAAGCAAAACATGAAGGGGTCTGCAAAGGATGTGCGAAATGAAAGAATACAAAGAAGACATTTCCAGGTAGCGAGAGCAAGGAAAAAGGAATATTGGAAATCATCCACTCTAATATATGCGTACCAATGTCATCAAGTTCACTAAGTGGGTCTGTATACTATGTTTCTTTCATTGATGACTTTTCTAAGAAGACATGGATTTACTTCATGAAGAACAAAGATGAAGTCTTTTGCAAGTTCAAGGAATTCAAAGCCTTGATCAAGAAACACACAGAAAAGAAGATCAAGACCTTTCGATCAGATAATGGCAGAGAATTCACATCAAATGAATTCAAAGACTTATGCAAAGAATCAGGGATTAAGAGGAAGTTGTCCACTCCTTACAATCCACAACAGAATGGGGTTGCAGAAAGGAAGAATAGAACCATCATGGAAGTTGCAAGAGGAATGCTTCATGATAAAGATCTTCCTATGCATCTATGGGAAGAAGTAGCTAGAACAATGGTGTATGTACAGAAACATACTCCACACAAAGTACTTGAGAACAAGATTCCTGAAGAAGTCTTCTCCGACAAGAAACAAGAATTCAGCCATCTCAGAATATTCAGCTGTCCAGTGTACATACACATTCCAAAAGAGAAGAGAAAAAAACTATATCCTTAAGGAAAGAAGGGTATATTGGTGGGATACTCTGAAATCTTGAAGGATTATAGAATATACTTCCAAGGATACAAGAAAATCAACATCAACAAGGACATAACATTTGATGAAGACATAGCTTACAACAAATATAGAAAGAGACCTTCTGAAGATACTGAAGAAGCAGAAGCACCCAGAATTCATGATACAACCATGAATTAAGAAATTCAAGAAGAAGATCGAGAATTTGAAGAACCACAAAGACCTATAGATCCACCTCAAGAGAAGAATCCTCACAAGAGGAAACCTGCTTGGGTATGAGAAGCTATCTAAGGTGTGGAAAGATATGGGGCTCTAGAAGAGAATCACAGAGAAAGAAAGAGAACCAGATCTTGCTCTGGATATGTAGCCTTACTATGTGACTTTATCAATGAAGAACCTTCCATTTATGAAGAAGTGGAAGAACAGAAAGAATGGAAGGATGCTATGATCGAAGAGTATCAATTGATCATGAAGAATGATGTTTGGGATGTTGTCCCAAGACCAGAAGGGAAGTTGGTTGTAACTTCCAAATGGATCTACAAGATCAAGCATGCTGCAGATGGTAGCATAGAGAAATATAAGGAAAGATTTGTGGCTCGAGGTTTCTCCCAGAAAGAAGGAATAGATTATGAAGAAACCTTTGCACCTGTAGCCAAATACACATCCATCAGATCAGTACTTGCTTTGGCTACAGTAATGAAATCGAATATACACCAAATGGATGTCAAGGTTGCTTTCTTGAATGGTGTAGTGGAAGAGGAAGTGTATGTAGAACAGCCACTCAGTTTTGAGACACATGACAGGGAGTCTCATGTGTGCAGATTGAAGAAAGCCCTATACGGTTTGAAACAGGCACCCAGGACATGGTACGGCAAAATTGACAGATTTCTATCTAGTTTAGGCTTTACAAAGAGTAAAGTAGATTCCAAACTTTACTACAAGGTTGAAGATGGCAGCCTAGTGATGCTTCTACTATATGTAGATGATCTGTTTGTAATAGGTATGGATGGGTTGATTACTAATATGAAGAGAAATCTTATTGCCGAGTTTGAAATGAAGGACTTGGGTATGATTCATTATTTTCTAGGCATGGAGGTGTGGCAGAATACGGATGGAATCTACCTTGGACAAGAGAAGTATGTAGTAGAGATCCTGAAGAGGTTTGGGATGATGGACTGCAAGGCCATGACCACACCTATGGCATCGAGCCTGAAGCTATTGAGTGATGCTTCATCAGAAGCGGTTGATGCAATGATGTATCGTCAGATGATTGGGTCCTTAATGTACCTGAAAAACATGAGACCAGATATTTGCTTCGATGTGAACACCTTGAGCCAGTTCTTGATAGATCCGAGACATGTTCACCTAATTTCTGCAAAGCATATTCTGAGGTACCTCAGGGGTACAATTGATTATGGTCTCAAGTATGAAGCGAATTAGAATATTAACCTGGAGGGTTATCTTGATTCATATTAGGTAGGCAGTGCCATAGATAGAAAGAGCACTTTAGGTTGTTGCTTTAGTATGGGATCAGGTGTGATCTCTTGGTTTAGCAGGAAGCAATCCTGTGTGGTACCGAGTATAGCTGAAGCAGAGTATGTCACATCTTGTTACGCTAGTTGTGAGGTAGTATGGATGCAGAAGCTACTATCTCATTTATTTGATCTCCAGATGGATGCTACTTGTATACATTGTGACAACCAGAGTTGCGTGAAGTTGTCAGAGAATCTAGTGTTCCATGACAAGTCAAAGAATAGCAAGATCAAGTATCACTATATCAGGGATATGGTACAGAGGGGAGAAGTGAAGCTCCAGTATGTTGCGACGAAGGAACAGATAGCTGATGTATTGACGAAGCCATTGGCTAGGGTGAAGTTCAAGTACTTCAAGGAGAAGCTTGGTGTTCTCCAGATCAAGGTTTCCTCCAAGGGAAAATGATGAGACCCATAACCACTTTGACATGGTGAGAGGATTGGTTCGTTCAATGGTCAGACGTAA
>LPNX010689212.1:66250-81329 GCA_001517045.1 Pseudotsuga menziesii | reverse complement strand
TTCCATGTCAGATGTGAGTGCTGAGCCATTCTGATGTGACTATAGGATTGGTTCCTACATGATCAGAAGTAAGCGTTGAATGCCATTCTGGGAATGGAGGTGCCTGGTCAGTTACCAGGTAGCTCAGTCTAGGACTGGGGGCCATTCTGATATGACTATAGGATTGGTTCCTACAAGATCATATGTGAGTGCATGCCCTTATGACATTGGTTTTCAGATGTAAGTGTAGAGCCCTTTCGACATGAAGGATTGGTTCCTTGCATGGTCAAATATAAGTGCTGAGCCTTTTCTGATCATTGGTTGAATGGATGTAAGCACTAAGCCTTTCCGAAATTGGTTGTCAGATGTAAGTGTAGAGCCTTCTGGCATGGATGATTGGTTCCTTGCATGGCTAAGTGTAAGTGTTGGGCCTTTCTGATCATTGGTTGAATGGATGTGAGTGCTGGGCCTTTCTGACAGGGTTGTGGGCTATGTTATCACATGGTCAGATGTGAGTGTTGGGCATTTCCTTTCTGATATGATTATAGGATTGGTTCCTACATGATCATATATAAGTATTGGGTGGGCCATTCTGACTTAGGGTCAGATATAAGTGCTGGAAAATACCTACACGGAGGGTAGGCCTATGTCCAACATGAAAAAGGGCTGGCTTTGTAGAACTTCCTATGATGAGAAGAATCATGAGATAGAACCTATGAAGATTTAGTGTTGATGATCCAGCAAAGATGATCCAGATCAAGGAATGATCCAGATCCAAGTGAAGATGACTTGAAGATAAAGATGACTTGTAGATGAAGGTGACTTGAATATAGAGATGAATTGAAGGTGAATATGACAAGGACTCGATGATGATCCAGATGATACAGAGAAGAATATTTGTGCTGATAAATTGTGTCGAGAGAATATCTTCCAGTTAAGAGGGAGTGTTGATGAAATTATAACTTCGGAATGTATTCACTTGTATTTCTTATGTATTGTAACCCGATGTTTATTCCGGGATGCATTTGTAATGTACTTGAGTCATGTCATGCCCTGATGTTACTATCGGGAAGTTTCTATAATGTAAACAAGTCATGTCAAGTCAAGGTGGTTAACTCTCCTACTCTCTAAGGGTTAAAGTCCTCGCAGTTTTGGGGCACTAGGGTATTTAGACTCACCTAGTGAAGTTGGCCCTAGTTGGGTTTAGTTAAGTCAGGAATTAGTATAAATAGAGATCTAGCCTCTCTATTTAACACACACTCATCCACACTCAGTTGTAGTGCATAGCTAAGGAAGAGAAAGACATTGGGGCAAGGAAGAAAGAGGTTACTGTTGTTGGGAGATCATCTTACTATTTTTGGGTTTCACTTTAGTGCTGATTCTATCTCTGAGAAAGTTGCGGGGTTTTCTCCATTTATGGTTTCCTTGAGGAAAAACACCGTGTTCATTGTCTCTTGTGTTTGATTGCTATGCTTGTTGTTCTCTCAGTTAAAGATCCTAATGAAATGCTAGCTTAATGCTTTAAAATCTAACACACAAAAGATTCAATCTCTCACTTCAGTCTCATATCGGATGTTCTATTACAACTCCAATTCTAATTTATATATAGGATTGCACCTTTACATTCAAGGTCCACTTCTAATTAACTCCTAACTGATCTAACCACTAATGACCTATATCCACAAAATGTGGTCGACCGATACAAAAAGATGCATAAAATATTCAAAAGTGGTTTGTTTTCCTCCCATTGCACTATCCTTTGGCTTGCATGGTGTAGCATGAGCTTGTGTAGTCTCCGCAGTGCTGTGCAACTCACTTACCCCAAAACCACTACCAATAGGCCCCCAACACAGTCTTGTGGCTCATCCTCGAGCCATGTCAAGTATACAGGGTGTACTCCATCATCTTTACCTTGAAATCCTTGTACCACTGCGCTATCTCCTTGACTTGTGCTTGAACTTTCTCAACTTCATCCTGACAACCGAGCAGGTCCTGCATCACAGGGTGCTCAACCAACTTGGTATCCACCATCTTCTTTTCGTATTGCACAACTTGCAGGGTGGTGAATGCTTTAATATCCAATTACTCTCCAATCTCTTGGAATTCCTCTAGCTAGACGCTGCGCCTGTGCTGTCGTTCTTGTGCCTTCGAAGCTCTTTGTTTTAGTTCTCACAAATCAGTGGACCGCATAAGCTAGATCATAAGTGGCATTTTCCTTAATTCCATTTTCAATGTTGTCAATAGACTTTTGACCTCCCATGTTTGTGTAGTCATTTGGTCTAACTGCTCATCCTAGACGACACTGCCCCAAAATTGTGTTGTTTCCTTTGAGATCTTCTTCAGTTCCTGCTCCATTACTTCAAACTGAGTCGTGACCACTTCAATGGAATCCTTACACTCCACAATCTGCTCTGGTGGCATCTCTGGGGAGACCATAGAATTGATGAGATGGTTGGTCAACTAGAGTTGGATGATAACCTCGCTCAGTCGCTTGGATTTGGCGACGACATCAAGTTCTGTTGTGTTTTCGTAAACATGTTGACATGCCTCGTCAACCATCGCTTTGACCTCAGCCCTACCCGCAATCAGCTGCTCAATCTTGACAATTAGGTGGTCGGTTTGCTTCTTCAAATCAATGATCTCTTCATCAGTTTTATTCTTCAGCTCGTCCCGTGTCGTCTTCAATTCTGCAACCTCCTACGCCTTTGCTGCTGCTAATTGTTCCTTTACCTGCCACAGGTCCTCAACCTCTATCTTCAGCTGTGTTGATTCCCCGTTCGATTGCAAAAACCCTTCACTAAGCTCCTTCTGTTTGTTGGTTAATTCCTGGTTGGCCACCTGCTGCATGTGAACTAGGGTCTGGGTCGGTAGCGTGTTGATGTCCACAGCAAAACCTTGCAACTGCTGCATGGTGGAGTTCACCTCTGTACTTCCTGTGTCGATTGCAGTCAGGGGAAACTGAACATTCCTGACCCGTAGCTCAGTGCTAATCGAGGGGAGTCCTTGACCAGTGGCACTCTCCGGTGCTACCTTTATAATTGCATCATAAATAGAATCGAATTTAGCTCTTATTGCAGCAAAACCCTCATGGTGGGACTGGCACATTACTTGCGCTACTGATTCAGATGAATCTATGACAACTTTGATGAGCTGGTTCAATTGGGATTCCAATGCTGTTTGTGTGCTGCTACCCACATCAACCTCCATGTGCTGCTTGGTTCTGCACTCATCCAGGATACGTTGGGATTCTGGGTTAGTGTCGATCGACGAATCTCCATCCGAGTCATGAGTATTATGGCCTTCCCGCATAGGCTCTTTAGGGGCATCTATTGGTGGTCCCGTTGACACTTCTTTAGCACTAACTGGTTTGTGTGAGGTAGTAGGCAAGTCCTAAACTATGACTTCCAATTCATCATCAATTAATTTGTAAGGCATTGGTGGCCATTGCCTATCGATATCTCGTTGCACATGGATATGAATGGAATGGGGCCCGATAGCGAACTGCATGATCCTTTGATATTTGATCGCTGCTGCTTTTGATAAGCACGGGATTTTAACTGCTGTAGGTTCTAGCGCTTCCTAGTAGATCAGAAAGTGGATCGTGTAATCAATCTGCTGACTGGGCTCCTCTACCTACCATAAATGTTGGTACCATTCGCCTTTGCACACTTCGACCACTGTGATCGACATAGGCTCATAGTCCTTTGGATCCATCCAAACCACCAAAGAAATCAGGATCAACAGCCAACTATAAGAGAAAGACCTATCCCTGGCCTAGGCTGCGACCACATCCTACGTTAATTGGTTCAACAAGAAGAGGGACCAATTCATTTGGACTCCCTTAGCGTACTGTTGCAAACACGCAACCTGAATTGCACTAAACCGGGCTATTCCCCTGGATGATTTTACTTGCTAAGATATGGGTACCAATACGTACTTCCCACTCATTGATACTATCTATGCGGTAAGCACGACCACCCCGCTGCAATCCATATCGCTCCTTCAGTTGTTGAGCTAGCTTCTTTTCGTTGTCTCTTCCTCTGAGGTATTGAGCGGGGTCTGCCCCAACCTTTCGTAGCCCCGTGATCTCAGAAATCATATCCACCATAACTGTAATCAGGGTATCCAACCACAATGTTCCACCATGAAAACATGCCAACAGCTGTTTGATGCATGCATTTGCTTCATTTAGCCTCCTAAAGTGGGGCATGTTGATAAACCCCAACAGCCTAGATTTGTTCAAACCTTGTGCCCATGAGTGCGGAATACGCTCGATAGGTGCATCTAGAACCAATGGAAAGGACTCATAGGGCTCATATACTATTTCCTTCAATAACAAGATGTTGTGGTCCTCATACTTCATTTTGACCAAGGCAGAAATAATATCCACAGTGCACTGCATTCCTTCGGGCAGCGGCGACACTTTTTGACTGATATTTCTGATTTTTAGTTAGCTTATGGGGCTTCACACCAGGTCGTGTGGGAGTGATATATTTAGGGATATCATCGAAAGACATGCCCTCGAGTTCTGCAGACTCCATAGCTATTGAACTAGATGGCTCTATCTATGGAGTGCCCTCCCCTTTCTCCCTAATGGAAGTGTGTGTCTCTCTCTTCTGTGGAAGCGTTGATCCTGGATTCTGCGCCTTCCATTTGCCCCAGGGGATTGAAGATGATACGATTATCATACTCATGAATTCTTTAATGATAGCAGTTGGACGGATAGGTGAATCCTAATCACTTGAAATCTCCATAGTGTTTTGGTTGATCAGCATGCCGCACCAACAAATCTTACCAAGCAATTGAATGCACCCCTCTCTCACACCTTAGCTATCGCTCATAGTGCTTCACACTTCACTCAACTCTGCACTTTTCTCAACTTGACTGAACACAACAATGCCTTATTTCTGTGTCCCTCATCTTTTATAACAACTCAGGAATCCAGCTTCATTATTTCCAAATCCACAGTAGTCATCATGATGGAATCCTTCGATAACGACCCGAATCCACCGGCGATCGTGTCATGCTAATGGTTGGATCGGCCATAAATGCACATTGCTTCAATGAGTGCTACTGAGAAATTGCTCTTACTATCTACATTTATTGTTGGGCCTTTCCGATCATTGGTTGAATGGATGTGAGTGTTGGGCCTTTCTGATAGGGTTGTGGGCTATGTTACCACATGGTCAGAGTGAGTGCTGGGTGTTTCCTTTCTGATATGATTATAGGATTGGTTCCTACATGATCAGATATAAGTGTTGGGTAGGCCATTTTGACTTAGGGTCAGATATAAGTGCTGGAAAAGACCTACATGGAGGGTAGGCCTATGTCCAGCATGAAAAGGGGCTAGCTCTGTAGAACTTCCTGTGACGAGAAGAATCATGAGATAACACCTGTGAATATTCAGTGTTGATGATCTAGCAGAGATGATCTAGATCGAGGGATGATCCAAATCTAGAGATGATGCTCCAGAGATGATCTAGATCGAGGGATGATCCAGATCCAGTGATGATGATCCAGATCCAGTGATGATGATCCAGATCCAGGTGAAGATGACTTGAAGATAAGGATGACTTGCAAATGAAGGTGACTTGAAGATAGAGATGACTTGAAGGTGAATATGACAAGGACTCGATGATGATCCAGATGATACAGAGAAGAAGACTTGTGCTGGTAAATTGTTTCAAGAGAATACCTTCCTAGTTAAGAGGGAGTGTTGATGAAATTGTAACTTCAGAATGTATTCACTTGTATTTCTTATGTATTGTAACCCAATGTTTATTTCAGGATGTATTTGTAATGTACTTGAGTCATGTCATGCCCCAATTTTCCTATCGGGAAGTTTCTATAATGTAAACAAGTCATGTCAAGTCAAGGTGGTTAACTCTCCTATTGTCTAAGGGTTAAAGTCCCTGCAGTTTAGGGGCACTCGGGTTATTAGACTCACCTAGTGAAGTCAGCCCTAGTTGCGTTTAGTCAAGTCATGAATTAGTATAAAAAGAGAGCTAGCCTCTCTATTTAACACACACTCATCCACACTCAATTGTAGTGCATAGCTGAGGAAGAGAAAGACACTGGGGCAAGGAAGAAAGAGGTTATTGCTATCGGGATATCATCTTACTCTTTTTGGGTTTCACTTTAGTACTGATTCTATCTCTGAGGAAGTTACGAGGTTTTCTCCATTTATGGTTTCCCTGAGGAAAAACACTATGTTAATTGTCTCTTGTGTTTGATTGCTGTGCTTGTTGTTCTCTCAGTTAAAGATCCTAATGAAATGCTAGCTTAATGTTTAAAATCTAACACACAAAAGATTCAATCTCTCACTTTAGTCTCATATCATATGTTCTATTACAATTGTAATTATAATCTATATATAGGATTGCACCTTTACATTCAAGGTCCACTTCTAACTAACTCCTAATTGATCTAACCACTAATGACCTATATCCACAAAATGTGGTCAACCGATACAAAAATAAGCATTAAATATTCAAAAGTGGTTTGTTTTCCGCCCATTGGGCTATCTTTGGCTTGCGCGGTTTAGCGTGAGCTTGTGCACCCTCCGTAGTGCTGCACAACTCACTTACCCCAAAACCACTGCCAATAGGCCCCCAACACAATCTTGTGGCTTGTCCTCGAGCCACGTCAAGTAGACAGGGTGTACTTCATCATCTTTACCTTGAAATCCTCATACTACTGCGCTATCTGCTTGACCTATGCTTGAAATTTCTCAGCTTCATCCTGACAACCAAGCAGGTCTTGCATCACAGGGTGCTCAACCAACTTGGTATCCAGCATCTTCTTGCCATCTTGCACAACTTGTAGGGTGGCGAATGCTTTAATATCCAATTATGCTCCAATCTCTTGGAATTCCTCTAGCTAGACACTGTGCTTGTGCTATTGTTCTTGTGCCTTCGAATCTCTTTGTTGTAGTTATCGCAAATCAGTGGACCACGCAAGCTAGATCATAAGTGACATTTTCCTTAATGTCATTTTCAATGTCATCAACGGACTTTCGACCTCCTGTGCTTGTGTAGTCAGTTGGTCTAACTACTTATCCTAGACGACACTACCCCAAAATTGTGTTGTTTCCTTTGAGATCTTCTTCGCTTCCTTCTCCATTACTTCAAACTGAGCCACGACCGCTTCCATGGAATCCTTACACTCCGCAATCTGCTCTGGTGGCATCTTTGGTAGACCATAGAATTGAGCAGATTGTTGGTCAACTGGAGCTGGACGATGACCTCGCCCAGTCGCTTGGATTTGGCGACGACATCAAGTTTTGTTGTGTTTTCGTAAACATGTTGACATGCCTCATCAACCATCGCTTCGACCTCGGCCCTTCCCACAATTAGCTGCTCATTATCAACAATTAGTTGGTCAGTCTGCTTCTTCAAATCAATGATCTCTTCATCAGTTTTCTTCTTTAGCTTGTCCTGTGTTGTCTTCAATTTTTCAACGTCCTACGTCTTTGCTACTACTGACTATTCCTTTACCTAGCGTAGGTCCTCAACCTCTATCTTCAGCTGTGTTTCTTCCCCGTGCGATTGCAAAAACCCTTCACTGAGCTCCTTCTGTCTGTCAGTTAATTCCTAGTTGGCCACCTACTCCATGTGAACTAGGGTCTAGGTGGGCAGCTTGTTGATGTCCACAGCAAAACCCTGCAGCTGTTGAAAGGTGGAGTTCACCTCTACACTTCTCGTGTCGATTGCAGTCGGGGGAACCTAAACATTCCTGACCCATGGCTCAATGCTAATCAAGGGGAGTCCTTAACCAGCGACACTCTCTGGTGCTACCTTTATAATTGCATCATAAATAGAATCGAATTTAGCTCTTATCCCAGCAAAACCCTCATGGTGGGACTGGCACATTACTTGCGATGCTGAGTCATATGAATCTGTGACAGCTTTGATGAGCTGGTTCAATTGGGATTCCAATGCTGTTCTTGTGCTGCTGCCTGCATCAACCTCCATGTGCTTCTTGGTTCTGCACTCATCTAGGATACACTGGGATTCTGGGTCGGTGTCGATCGATGAATCTCCATCCGAGTCATGAGTATTCTGGCCTTCCTTCATAGGCTCTTTAGGGGCATCTGTCGGTGGTCCCATCGACACTTCTTTAGCACTAACTGGTTCGCGTGAGGTAGCAAGCAAGTCCTGAACTACGACTTCCACTTCATCATCAATTAATTTGTAAGGCATTGGTGGCCATTTCCTATCAGGGTCTCATCGTGCCTGGATATGAATGGAATGGGGCCTGATAGTGAACTGCATGATCCTTTGATATTTGATCACTGTTGCTTTTGATAAGCACGGGATTTTAATTGCTGCAGGTTGTAGCACTTCCCAGTAGATCCAAAAGTATATCGTGTAATCAATTTTCTGATTGGGCTCCTCTACCCACCATAAATTTTGGTATCGTGCACCTTTGCACACTTTGACCGCTATGACTGACATAGGCACATAGTCCTCTAGATCCACCCAAGCCACCAAAGAAATCAGGATCAACAACCAACTATAAGAGAAATACCTATCCCTGGCTTGGGCTGCGACTGCATCCTCCATTAATTGGTTCAACAAGAAGAGGGACCAATTCATTTGGACTCCATTAGCACACTGTTGTGCACACGCAACCCGAATTGCACTGAACCGGGCTATTCCCCTGGATGATTTTACTTGCTAAGATATGGGTGCCAATACGTACTTCCCGCTCGTTGATACTATCTATGCATTAAGCACAGCCACCCTGCTACAATCCATACTGCTCCTTTAGTTGTTGAGTCAGCTTCTTGTCGTTGTCTCTTCCTCTGAGGTATTGAGCGGGGTTTGCCCCAACCTTTGGTAGCCCCGTGATCTCGAAAATCATATCCACCATAACCATGATCGGGGTATCAAAACACAATGTTCCACCATGAAAACATGCCAACAACTGTTTGACGCATGCATTCACTTCATTTAGCCTCCTAAAGTGGGGCATCTTGATAAACCCCAATGGCCCAGATTTGTTCAAACCTTGTTCCCATGAGTGCGGAATACACTCGATAGGTGCATTTGGAACCGATGAAAAGGACTCATAGGGCTCATCCACTACATCCTTCAACAACAAGAAGTTGTGGTCCTCATACTTCATTCTGACCAGGGCATAAATAATATCCACAGTGCACTGCATTCCTTCGGGCAGCGGCAACACTTTTCGACTGATATTTTTGATTTTTAGTTAGCTTATGGGGCTTCGCACTAGGTCGTGTGGGAGTGATATATCTGGGGATATCATTGATCGACATGCCCCTGAGTGCCATAGACTCCACAGCTCTTGAACTAGATGGCCCTATCTGTGGAGTGCCCTCCCCTTTCTCCTTAATGGAAGTGCATATCTGTCTCTTCTGTGGAAGTGTTGATCCTGGCTTCTGCGCCTTCCATTTTCCTTGGGGGATCGAAGATGATATGATCAAAATACTCATGAATTATTTTATGATAGTAGTTGGATGGATAGGTGACTCCTACTTGCTTGAAATATCCATAGTGTCTGGGTTGATTAGCATGCCGCACCAACAAATCTTACCAAGCAATTGAATGCACCCCTCTCTCACACCTTAGTTGCCGCTCATAGTGCTTCTCACTTCACTCGGATCAACACTTTTCTCAACTCGACTGAACACAACAATGCCTTATTTTTGTGTCCCTCATCTTTTATAACAACTCACAAATCAAACTTCATTATTTCAAAATCCGCAGTAGTCATCATGACCAAATTTTTCATTAACGACCCGAATCCATTGGGTATCGTGTCATGCTAATGGTTGGATCGGCCATAAATGCACATTGCTTCAACAAGCACTACCGACAAATTTCTCTTACTGTCTACATTTATTGCTGGGCCTTTCCAATCATTGGTTGAATGGATGTGAGTGCTGGGCCTTTCTGACAGGGTTGTGGGCTATGTTACCACATGGTCAGATGTAAGTGCTGGGCATTTCCTTTCTGATATGATTATAGGATTGGTTCCTACATGATCATATTTAAGCACTAGAAAAGACCTACATGGAGGGTAGGTGTACGTTCAGCATGAAAAAGGGCTAGATCTGTAGAACTTCCTATGATGAGAAGAATCATGAGATAGAACCTGTGAAGATTTAGTGTTGATGATCCAGCAGAGATGATCCAGATCGAGGGATGGTCCAGATCCAGAGATGATGCTCCAGAGATGATCCAGATCAAGGGATGATCCAGATCAAGGGATGATCCAGATCCAGCGATGATGATCCAAATCGAGTGATGATCCAGATCCAGGTGAAGATGTCTTGAAGATAAAGATGACTTGCAGATGAAGGTGACTTGAAGATAGAGATGACTTGAAGGTGAAGATGACAAGGACTCGATGATGATCTAGATGATACAGAGAAGAAGACTTGTGCTGATAAATTGTTTTGAGAGAATACCTTCCTAGTTAAGAGGGAGTGTTGATGAAATTGTAACTTTAGAATGTATTCACTTGTATATATTACGTAATGTAACCCGATGTTTATTCCGGGATGTATTTGTAATGTACTTGAGTCATGTCATGCCCCAATGTTCCTATAGAGAAGTTTCTATGATGTAAACAAGTCATGCCAAGTCAAGGTGGTTAACTCTCCTATTGTCTAAGGGTTAAAGTCCCCACAGTTCCAGGGAATTAGGGTTATTAGACACACCTAGTGAAGTCATCCCTATTTGGGTTTAGTTAAGTCAAGAATTAGTATAAATAGAGAGCAAGCCTCTCTATTTAACACACAATCATCCACACTAAATTGTAGTGCATAGCTGAGGAAGAGAAAGACATTGGGGCAAGGAAGAAAGAGGTTACTGCTTTTGGGAGATCATCTTACTATTTTTGGGTTTCACTTTAGTGCTAATTCTATCTCTAAGGAAGTTGCGAGGTTTTCTCCATTTATGGTTTCCCTGAGGAAAAACACTGTGTTCATTGTCTCTTGTGTTTGATTGTTGTGCTTGTTGTTCTCTCAGTTAAAAATCCTAATGAAATGATAGCTTAATGTTTAAAATCTAACACACAAAAGATTCAATCTCTCACTTCAGTCTCATATCGTATGTTCTATTACAATTGCAATTCTAATCTATATATAGGATTGCACCTTTACATTCAAGGTCCACTTTTAACTAACTCCTAACTGATCTAACCACTAATGACCTATATCCACAAAATGTGGTCAACCGATACAAAAAGATGCATAAAATATTCAAAAGTGGTTTGTTTTTCCCCCATTGCACTATCTTTGGCTTGTGGGGTGTAGCGTTAGCTTGTGTAGCCTCTGCAGTGCTGCGCAACTCACTTACCCCAAAACCACTGCCAACAGGCCCCCAACACAGTCTTGTGGTTTGTCCTTGAGCCACCTCAAGTAGATAGGGTGTACTCCGTGATATTTACCTTGAAATCCTCGTACTGTTGCGCTATCTCCTTGACCTGTGCTTGAATTTTGACAACCGATTAGGTCCTACATGACAGGGTGCTCAACCAACTTGGTATCCACCATGTTCTTGCCGTCTTGCATAGCTTGCAGGGTGGAAAATGATTTAATATCCAATTACACTCCAATATCTTGGAATTCCTCTAGCTGGGTGTTGCGCTTGTGCTGTCGTTCTTGTGCCTTTGAAGCTCTTTGTTGCAGTTCTTGCAAATCAGTGGACTGCGTAAGCTAGATCATAAGTGGCATTTTCCTTAATGCCATTTTCAATGTCGTTAACAGACTTTGGGCCTCCCATGCTTGTGTAGTTAGTTGGTCTAACTGCACATCCTAGATGAAACTGCCCCAAAATTGTGTTGTTTCCTTTGAGATCTTCTTGGCTTCCTGCTCCATTAATTCAAACTGAGCCACGACCGCTTCAATGGAATCCTTACACTCTATAATCTGCTCTAGTGGTGTCTCTGGGTAGATCATAGAATTGAGTAGATTGTTGGTCAATTGGAGCTGGACGATTACCTCTCCCAGTCGCTTGGATTTGGAGACAATATCAAGTTCTAATGTGGTTTCGTAAACATGTTAACATGCCTCGTCAACCATCACTTCGACCTCGGCCCTACCTGCAATAACCTACTCATTCTCGACAATTAGGTGGTCGGTCTGCTTCTTCAAATCAACTATTGGAGCAGGGCCCCGCAGCTATAGGAAAAGTTGCCATATCGGAACAAGAAAGTCAAAGAAATAGTACCTAAAGCAGCCGAGAAGAGAGCTCAACCACTGCATTTAAGGCAGCGACAACGACAGGAGGGATCAGCTACCTGCATGAATGGAGAAGGAGCAATGAGCTGAGGTATTAAAGACAAAGGACAGAAGGGGAGTGACCGAGGAAGTGGCACCCATACCCATGATCAGCGTCGGACATCATGGAAGACTACATAAAGCTACAGTGTGACCAGTAAGTGGTAGTTCAAAGTACAGATAGGCCAACTGTCATAGTTAGGGTTTTGGGTTACTGTTGGGATAGGCCCATAGTTTTGTATCATGGTGAGACCTTCGGGACACCTATTTAAGCATGTATTTTGTATTATGAAGGGTTAGACAATTAGCTAGATGGTTATAAAGTTAGACAGATAGTTAGCTAGATGGTTAGAAAGTTAGACAGACAGTTAGCTAGTTGGTCGTCTGTTGTGTAATATATTGAGAAAGAGTCAAGCTCTGGTTCTAAGTTCAGTATGTAGTTATCTTACTATAACCAACAGCTGACTCCTTGAGCATGAATGTAACAATCCGCAGGGATTGAGAGAGAGAGAGAGAGAGAGAAAGAGTATATTGTAAGAATAAAGCAATATTAGAGAAGAGATCTAAGAGAGAAGGGATCCTAGCTGTGTGCATGGAGTTTCCCAGAAGATCTCTAGCTACATAAGAGGTTGCAGCGGAACTGTGTACTCTCTCCAGATATAATATAAACACAGTTCCTGTGGACGTAGCTTCCTCCCTGGAAGTGAACCACGTAAAATCCGTGTGTTGTGCGACTGTGTCATGTGATTGTACTATACTTATTTGCTATCTGTTATTCGTTACATGAACGTTGCTTATCAGTTAATGAATGTATGTATGCTATCCTTCAGTTGCAGTAACATAGAAGTTTAAATGAAAGTTGAATGTGTTGAGTATTTTGTATATGAGTTTATTAGTGCTTGATTCACGACAACTAACAGTTATAGTGTTAAGTGACTTATGTATATTTAGTTTAGCAAGTTGAGCGTGAGTAATGTTAAGCATGTTAGACCGTAGAGGCTTAAGTGAAGTTGTTTAACACCTTGATGAAGGTTAACTGAGCTATTATACCCAGAAAGGAATCCTCTGGACCTTGAGAGTTGATGAGCATATTAAGTCTTACTGTAGGAAATATCACAATGTAGAAAGGCGATATCACACCATCGGAGGAGCTGCGGTGTGAGATATCGCAGGTTAAGAGCTGAGTGAAAGAGTAAGTTTGTGCATCGTCCTAGAAGCTGCGATGCGATAAGAGCCAGTTCCGAAGAAGAGTTAGCTAGGGAGAGAGAAATATCCCGTGCTGCGAGACTCAACTGGTTATGTAGAGTCAAGAGAACCCAGGATGCTACAGAACCTGGCTGAGGAAACCTGATTCTTCAGCCAACCCATTTAAGATCACTTCGGGTGAGACTTCAGACCGTTCTGCGGTCTGTCGCCAAAAGGGCCAGTGAGCTAGGGGTTTTTTTTGGCACAATAAAGTAAACCCGAGTCTGTGCGTGTGTAAAACCAACAAATGGTTCCGATGCTGGTTTTGAACAAATTGAAGAGCTGATGTTCTGTTGGAATCCTACTAAAGAAGAACTTAACCAGTGGGTTGAGTCTAAGGAAAGAGAATTTGCTGCGAAAGAAAATAAGAGTCCTAGGCTTAGTATAGAGGACTTGTTACAGAAACATATCTTCACAGAACTGCATGAGATATTTTTTGTGACCTATGCAAATGAGTTGTACGATTGGTTGTCAAAGTTGAATGATAAGCACACATTCAAGAAGAAACAGAACATTGTCTGGACACCGGAGCTGATTCACACTGTGAAGAGCGTAGATAATCCCATTTCGCGGGTAGTAAACTTCTGGCTTGCGAGTGTGCTGGAAGGTTTCATTACAGAGTTTGCAGTTGATCAAAGAAAGAGTTTCAGTGAAGCAGAGAGGTACTTATTCAAAGGATATCGTGATAAGTACTTTAACTCTTTGAATTTGTTCCTTAAGATGTTATTGTATGAAAAAGGAGTACTAGATATGTTCTCAGATGAATAAGTTAAGTAAGTGTAATGCCACAAGATTTTGAGAGTGATTTTGAAGAAATTGGATGTACACATAGCGGTAAGAGATATAAAGTATATTTCAGATCTTCCATCTTTGAAGACAGTTCAGCCAGTACTAGAGAACAAAGTCAAAGTAATAGAGAAAGAACAGTAGGGGGTATCCCTTACCACCCTTATACCCCACAGAAACCGACTGGGACTCAGAATAATCCCACAGGAACTCCATCTAGTAGTTCACACACAGTACATACTACATTTACACCGCCAAGTGGTAGTAATACAACAAATCAGAATCCACCTCATATAAACAGAATGGGGGATGACATGAAGTTACCTACCTTCAGGGGTACAGGGGCAGAAGACCCAGAATAGCATTGGTTCCTATGTGAAGCTGTATGGACCATTAAATAGATCCAGGATGAAAATACTAAGTTTGTCCAGTTGGATACTACACTTAGAGAAAGAGATTTAACATGGTATATGAAGTATACATCGATGCAGATTAGAACACTCGTAGAGGTCAGGACCGCAATGATTAAGGAATTTAAGAAACCCAAGTCTGAGTCACAATGTATCACAAAAATTAAAGACATCAAACAGTTACCCACAGAGTCAATATGGGATTTCGATCAGAAATTTAAAGCTCTTATAGACCAAGTTAGTTTTGAGTTTGCGTTGGAGCAGCATAAGGAATGGTTCATCACAACACTGCTCCCTCATATCAGATTTCCACTAATGCAACAGAAAATCCATATGCAGGATGAATCATTGGAGATGGAAATGAAACTAGAGGCTTAACCTCTAGCTAAGACTAGTGTAGGTATGA
>LPNX010689212.1:36314-66226 GCA_001517045.1 Pseudotsuga menziesii | reverse complement strand
ACTTTACAGTTACATGAGATTAAGAAAGGAAAAGAGGTTGAACAAGAATTATGGTGTACAAAGTGTAAAGGACATGGCCATACCAAAGATAACTGTCCAATATTTGTGGAATATATAGCAAGTGGGGCTCCTAACCCCTTAGTACAGACTCAAGGTCCATGGTGTGAAATCTGTAGAACAAGAGGACATAGACCACAGGAATGCCCTTTACTTCAGAAGTATGTACAAAACCCTAAGAATTTATACTGTGACTTTTGTAAGTCAGTAGGACATGATGAAAATAATTGTAGAGCTTATGATCTCATGATAGAGAGAAGACATGACTTCTATAGAGTCCATTCAGAGACATTAGGACCAGTAGCAGGACCACAGCATGAACCGGCTCATGATGGCCGTGGTGGAGGATTCAGAGGATGAGGCTGTGGTGGAGGCTTTGGCCATGGCCATGGACCGATTGTTTGTTACAGCTACGGAGCTGTAGGACATTATGCTAGAGATTGTCAGAACCCTACTACAACATGTAAGTATTGCAAGTCCTATGATCATACTATAGAATAATGTCATATCTTGATAGCCAAGATTAAGGATCCTAAGCCAGCAGTAAACCAGAATATTTAGCTTATTGCTGCTGAGCAGACAGAACCAGAACCAAGAGTCAATATTGTGACTCGCAGTGGTGCTTCTACTAGTAAGACATCATAGGATGCCGAAAAGAATACAGGTCCGAAGTGGGTGCGTAAAGCAACTGATAAATCTACACCACTTGACCTGCAGAAGAACAAAGAAACATTTCAGCAAACTAAAACTTTCTTTACTGACCCTACACTAGCAGGATCATAGATATTGCCTCATAGGGGTGTATCGCAGGAAAAACCTTGTGGTGTTAGTCCTGTGCAGATATCATAGGCTACCACATCGGGAAGGTGTGAAGAGGATGAGTTGACAGGAACTGTACAATCCTTCCTGCGGAGCTGCTTGAAACTCGTAAGAAATGAGAAAGCCATAGGAGAGCTTCAACGCATCATAGATTAGTATCAACAGACTTCTTCCATGAGTAGTACGTAGCGTGCTGTTCATAATATTATGGGCCATACAAGAACAGGAAGAGAAATGAGACTCACAACACAAATTGGAGAGTTTGGAATGGATGAGGTAATCCTAGATTTAGGATCATAGGTAAATGTTCTTACTAAACAGACATGGGAATAGATGGGTAGCCCTAAGTTAGCCAGATCACTTATCCATTTGTGACTAGCCAATCAGCAGAGGGTATCGCCAGTGGGTCGATTACCACAAGTACTTGTGGATATTGACGGATTTCGCAGCTTTGCAGATTTTGAAGTCATAGAAATTATTGGTGATAACAGACCGTATCCAGCTTTATTAGGTATTGATTGGGCAATTTATAACATGGCTGTTATCAATTTGAAGAAAAGACAAATGACCTTTGAGGATAAACAGATTTGAGTCATTGCACCATTGGATCCTTTTCAGGGTCCTCGATACATTGAACCTATCAGAGCAGAGGAAGAGGTGCGTAATATGGAGAGCTTGTATCAGATGACTGCTAACCAGAGTGATTATATCAACCCCACTGTGGAAGGAAATATTAGTTGGCGATGCGATAGCTCATGAGCATTGGATTCGGATGTTGGTTTAGAAAATTGGCATAATAGACTTTATGAAGTTTTAGCTCGCAGATGTGCATTTATGACTAAGTCATTGTGATGGATTGGAACATAGATTAAGGATATTCCATCTTTTGATGGCTTAGAGGATGTCAAAGACTTTTTACAGCAGTTTGAGCAGGAAATCCCTCATGACTAGAGGATGGCAGATATTGACCTTGCAGTAAGAGCCACACCTGCAAGATGGTGGCATGCACATAAAGAAAATATCGCATCATGGGATGATTTTAAGAGATCGATGGCGATCAAATTCTCTATTGACAAGGAGCTTTTCCAGCAGAAATATATAGGAGAAAGTGACCCCAGGTCACATATTAATATTTGTGAACAGAATTGGTCAGACATTCTAGAGGATGAATGGGTTCACCTAATCATTCACACTTTAGACATAGTCCCAAGGAATTGGTACACTAAGACAGAGTTGCACAAAGGAATGATTACATGGCCAGTTATGATAGACATCTTTCTACTCACTTTCAATTTTGAATCTGAGTATCCAAGCATTGATCAGGCCCTAGAGAGTATAAAGACTAAGATATTTGATGACTGTACCCTACCATTGTATGCTTAGCCTGATTGGTCCATCCAGTTAGAACATGTGCTAGAGTGTTACAACTTCGCAGAAGAGCCAGGTGACAAGGATGAGAATCCTCGCAGTATCAACATTCCAGAGTCAGAAGGGACTCGCGAAGTTGAGGGACAAAAGCTAGAGATACCAACTGTCATAGAGCCTATTAAGATTAAAAAGATCAATATTGGCACAGAAACAGAACCAAAGTTTGCCTCTATTGGAGACTATTGGGATGATGAAATGGTAGGACACATCATAGATTTCTTACATGACTATTAGGACTTATTTCCCACTAAGTTTATAGAGATGAAGGGAATAGTAGGAGATTTGGGAGTCATGAGGATACCTTTGAAAGCAGATGCTAGGCCGGTTAAGTAGCATCCATATAGATTAAATCCTCGTTATAAAGAAAAAGTTAAGGATGAGATTGATAAGATGCTAGCAGCAGACATCGTTGAACCAATAGAAGAAAGTGAATGGGTTAGTCCCATGGTTGTGTAGGAAAAGGAAAATAAAGGAGAAATCATGATTTGTGTCGATTTGCACAAACTCAATGATGCATCACTTCATGACCCATTTCCGACACCTTTTACTGATGACATTTTAGACAATGTGGGAGGATAGGAGATCTACTCATTCACTGATGGATTTTCAGGCTATCACCAGATAAGAATCCATCCAGAGGATTGACATAAGATCACTTTTGCGACAGAATGGGGCTCATTCTAGTATACAGTAATGCCCTTTGGTGTTAAAAATGCACCAGCTATTTTTTCTAAAGTAGTAGTTGCTGTCTTTAAGGAATACATCCATAAATTCTTAAAAGTCTATTTTGATGATTGGATTGTATTTGGATTAATCAAAAAGCATATAGAAGATTTAAGGCTCATGTTAGAGAAATGTAGGCAATATCAGATTTCTCTTAACTTGAAGAAATGTATATTCTGTGCACCATTTGGTATTTTGTTGGTTCATATTGTTTGCAAACAAGGCTTGATGGTAGATCCTGCAAAGATTGCCATCATTGTAAATATTCTAGCACCCAACTCAGTCAAGCAATTGAGGACAGTGCTTGGTCATACAGGGTATTATAGAAAATTCATCAAAGGCTATGCAAAGATCATAGCACCTATGGAAAAGTTGTTAAAGAAAGAAGTGAAATTCCTATGGAATGAGGAATGCCAACAAACTTTAGACACTCTTAAAGAGAATATGGTTACAGCACCCATATTAGTATTTCCAGATTGGAACAAGCCATTTAATGTACATGTGGATGCATCTGGCATCGCACTAGGGATTGTCTTAACACAACCAAGAGAAGGGGGTATCGATTACCCTATCGCGTACTCAAGTAGAAAGTTATCTACCACAGAAAAGAACTGCACCACTACAGAAAGAGAAGGATTAGCTATGGTGTATGCTCTACAGAAGCTCAGGCACTACCTGTTGGGTGCCCCATTGAAGATGTTCACTAACCATTCCGCTTTAAAGTACTTCGTCAATAAGCCAGTGTTAGGAGGAAGGATCTACAAATGGTTACTCCTATTTCAGGAGTATGATTTTGAAATTATTGTAAAACCTAGAAGATTGAATGCAGGACCTGATCACCTATCGCAGATAGACTCAAGAGAAGAACCAAGTAATCTAGAGGATAATTTTCCAGATGTGCAATTGTTCTCTATCCAGATCACAGATGAGTATTACGCGGATATTATTCACTTTCTCACTACAGGGTGAGCACAAGTTGAGTTTACTAAGTAGCAAAAGAAATAGTTAGTTGTTAAAGCAGTATATTTCACTTTGATCGTAGGACACTTATATAAGTTAGGTCTAGATGAAGTGTTGCGTAGATGCATTATGCCGCACGAGAAAGAGGCCATTATCAGAGAAGCACATTTAGGTACCGCAGGAGGACATTTCGCAGGAAATCTGACTGCTCAGAAAATTCTAGCTGCAGGATTATGGTGGCCTATTTTGCACAAAGACACTAAGGAGTTTTGCAAATGTTGCGATATCTGCCACAGGGTAGGAAAACCTTTACGGAGAGATGAAATGCTGATGCGACCACAGATTACGCTGCGGGCATTTGACAAGTGGGCTATAGATTTTGTGGGTCCTATCAACCCACCAGGGAAACGAACTGGCGCGAGATACATTATCATAGGAACAGAATACCTCACCAGGTGGGCAAAGGCCAAAGCAGTAAGGAATTGTGATGCTGCTATAGCTACATAGTTCATTTTTGAAAACATCATAAGTAGATTTGGATGTCTAGCAATTTTGATGAGTGATCAAGGCACACACTTTCTGAATCACACTATTCAGGCCTTGATGAAGGAATTTCATATACAACATCATAAGAGCACTCCCTACCACCCACAAGCTAATGGTACGGTGGAGGATTTTAACAAGATTCTAGAAAATGCTCTCATTAAGATCTGTAATAGCCAAAGAGATGATTGGGACCTCAGGGTTAATGCTGTATTATGGGCTTATAGGACTACATGCAAGAAACTTACAGGACACACACCTTTTAGCTTTGTGTATGGACAAGAGGCTGTTATGCCTATGGAATATATTATTCCCAGTTTAATAATTGCTCAAATTACCGAGATGGCTAATATAGATACGATGAATGAAAGATTAGCGCAGCTGCTTGCCTTAGAAGAAGACATATTCATCGCAGGATTTCATCAAAAAGTGCAGAAGGCACGAGAAAAATCTTAGCATGACAGGCACATCAAGAGCAATATTTTTTAGATAGGGGACCTAGTGGCGCTCCTTTACGAAAGCAAGTTTGTTAAGTTCCCAGGGAAGTTCAAGACACATTGGTTGGGGCCATATCAGATTTAGCAAGTCAAAGACGGAGGTGCTATTCAGCTCAGTAAACTGAACGGGGAGCTTGTTCCTACTTTGATTAATGGCAGTAGGCTTAAGCTTTATAGTGATAGCCACTCCACCTCCAAGCCCTAATTCAGAGAACTAATTGGTGCAGATGTTCAGTGTAGTTGAAAGGAGGCATCGTACCCATAATTAGTCTACATAAAAAAAAAGGTTCTAAGTAGGAGGAATCGCAGCAGGAAAGTTTATTTTGTGCAAGTCATAGGTCGCTTGTGGAGTTTTTGAACACTGCAGAGTCTCATGCCAACTTTTTGGTCTAGGACGATGCAGTGTGACATCATAGCGAGGCAATGTCCCCCGTGCCACGAAGATGATTTTTGAAAAGGGACAGAGGGCTAGTCACTTCTCCCTTTGACAAGAAATTAATCTAGATATGACAGGTATACGTTGCCCTAGATTTGGAAACAGTACAAGGATTGTCCTAGATTTGGTAAATCTTGGTCGAGACCGGCGCCTGTACATAATTTTCAAGGGAGATTTGATCAGATTTTTAGCAATTAATGAGGATCGGGGCGCCATGTGTTAGTCTTGTCCATGCAATAAATGTTGTCAATGGGTCCAAGCTTAAGCGACCGTTTCTTCAGAGATTACTACCTTCACTATAAATGCACAGATCATTCAGACAGAAGGGTTACTTTTGTGATTTCTTAGAGTTATAGAGAAATTTTTAGAAGTTTTCCCTGTGTAGAAATACTCTAGTTACAGAGTGCTAGTTTCCCCATTTTCGTAGCCATTACCCGTCCAGAGTACTGCACCAGATGGATTATATCCGAGAAGGAACCTTTAGAAGACGTTGTGTGATGATTCTAGCATGGTGGCCTCGAGTCTGCTATGATGATGTCGCCCAAGGTTGTGAAACTAGGTGCACCACAGGTCAGGAAGACACCAAGGATGAAGAGTGAAGCTTAGATAGTAGAAGAGTCCAGCCCAGATCATGAAGAAGAAGTTCATATGGAAATAGTATACATTGTGATGCGAGTTGAGGATGCACTATAGGTAACCATTCCCAAGGGTGTTAAGTTTCATATTCCGCTACTGCTGATTGATTCCCATGTACAGAAAGATGGAGAACTGTTAGGATATGTCCATGTTCTCAAATTTACAGACTATAACCTTGGAGACAGTAAGACATATCCTCAGTTTTGGCGAGATCAATATCTTACGGTTTAGAGGAACCCGAGGACCGATGCAGATGAGTTTGTTCCTATGGAGCATGTCCAAATTCTTGAGCAGTCAGGCTTGCTCAATTTGTTGAAAATACCACATTTTGGAAGAGGTGCAGAGGTTAATGCCATGGTGTGTGTGTTACTTTCTTGTGTACATGGAGGTTACCTCTGGCTGGGTAACAGAGTTGATCTGAATTTTGATTTGATACACCGCATCATTGGGTTGTCCAAGATCAATAAGGACCCTCAGACACATATATCAGGGAAAAGCAAGGATACTAAGCTACCAACGCTTCTCGTTAACAAGTACAAGCTACAGAGAGGAGGTCGGGCTTATGACCTCACAGCCCTAGCAGATGATACACTCATATTTACAGCTAGTCTGCTTGTAGGTAGATTGTTAACCAAAGTACGCCTGAAAGAAGTCACAGGATCAGTAATTCACCTTGCCGTGCAAGTCGCAGAAGGTGAACAATTTAATTGGTGTTTGTTTTTATTAAATATTTTTCTTCAAGATTGTTTGACAATGTAGGATGAGCCAAAACCACCCCTTCCATTTCTCGTGGATGCTTATATTATGTGCATTCGTCGGGTGGAGAGAGCCACCCTATACCCAGTTCCTATAGCTATGAGGGAGATAGTGTAGAGGCACGCGCTATGCAAACTTATGGGAAAGCAATAGTCTAGCTAAGAAAAAGATCAACATGATAGTATTCTATGAATACTATAAGCTATTACAGCGATTCATCTAGGAGACACTGCAGCTCAACACAGAGGTTGTTGACATGTATCACAACCGGCTTGATTTTATTGCGAACAGGCATACAATCTATCTGAGGCTGAAGGGGTTTAGAATGGATAACTGGGCTATTGGTTCATTCAGGATGACAGTGCAGGATGTAGAATATGTCATCAAAGAATTTGATGAAGAGTGGAAGAAGGCATTAGAGGATGCCATAGTAGGAACTGTACCAACAGATATCGCACCATTAGATCCATTAGACAAAGTAAAGGATAAAGTGGGTTCCAAGAGAAAAGATGCAGTAGAAGTGTCACCAGCGGCACAAAAGAGGAAAAAAGTCAAAGCCTCAAAGCCGACTACAGAGACCACACTAAAAGAGGATGACTATGATCTCATCGCATCGAGATTGAAAGAGGAGATGCGGGACTCATTTCAGGCAATGTAGACATCGTAGGACAAGCTGTAGAGCACGATAGATAAGCAGCTTCTGGAGTTGAAAGCACTAACTGAGAAGAATTCCATGATGCAGGCTTAGCCAGTCAAGGTGATGGTAGGAGAAATATTGACACCATCGATTTCCCGCGACGAAGTCGTTGCAAAGGATCACACCAATACAATTTTGATACCGCCAGGGAGCATCTGATTCCCTCCTTCGATGATTAATGTACAGATACAGGTTAGACAACCTGTCAAGGTTAATCTGGCATAATTCTCCATTGATCAACTACAGATGATCTAGCAGCAGATAGCCACAGAGCTCAAGGATGGAGAGCTTGTGACTTATAAGCAGAACACGCAGCTGAGACAACAAAATGTAGAGCTCACCGTAGGATTTCATACAAAGGCGGAGGAGTTAAGAGTATATGAAGAAAGAGAACAGGATATAAGTTAGGTCCTATAGAACATCGCATTGGAGTTACCCCTGTGTAACATAGAATTTTCCTTGCCTCTAACGTAGAAAGTAAGAAAAATTGCAGGTAGAGAAAAGGCTCTGGAAGAGACAATGGTCAAAATGGAGGAAGACCGCAAGGTGTAGATTGCTGAGCTTGAGGCTCGAGCACCAGGCACACCTGAGGCAGACAAGGAAGCAAGGGCACAGGCCTTTAGACTCACTTCAATGAAGATGAAGTGTCGCATAGATGATGCAGAGTCATTGCTAGCTGATGCGACGAAGACATGGTCAGAGCTAGAAGAGCTCCCAGATAGACTGGATTTGCAGCAGAGCATCCAGAACATAGAAAATGCAGTAGCAACAATGAAGGAAGAAGTCAAGAGCTTAGGATCTCTTTCAAATATGAAGAAGATGATAGAGATGAACCATTTGCAACAGGAAGCACAACGGTTGCAAGAAAAAGACATAGAATTCAATAATATGCTTCAACCGTATTAGGAACAAATCACAGAGCTGGCTGATGCGGTTGAGCAGAAGGTCAAGGAGTTTACTACAAGAAAAAGTGAAATTGATAGAAAAAAATACTCCTTGATTAGTCAAGTCATGCTTGAAGTGGCATAATACTGTGTCGAAGCTATGGACAAAGATGTCGTAGGACTCAGGGAGAGATTCACAAGGACTTCGCAGGAAGCCAAGGAGAAGCTACAGAAAGAGAAATCAGATGCCAGTGGCTCGAGGATGAGCCATAAGTAAGTGTTAGGGGATTGTTGGAGTAGGGCCCCACAGCTATAGGAAAAGCTGCCATATCGGAACAAGAAAGTCAAAGAAATAGTACCTGAAGCGGTCGAGAAGAGAGCTCAACCATTGCATTTAAGGCAGCAGCGACGACAGGAGGGCTCAACTACCCTCATGAATGGAGAAGGAGCAATGAGCCAAGGTATTAAAGACAAAGGATAGAAGGGGAGTGACCGAGGAAGCGACATCCATACCCACGATCAGCGTCAGACGTCGTGGAAGACTGCAGAAAGCTGCAGTGTGACCAGTAAGCGATAGTTAAAAGTACAGATAGGTCGAGTGTCACAGTTAGGGTTTTGGGTTACTGTTGGTATAGACCCACAGTTTTGTATCATGGTGAGACCTTTGGGCCACCTGTTTAAGCATGCATTTTGTATTATGAAGGGTTAGACAGTTAGCTAGATGGTTAGAAAGTTAGACAGACAGTTAGCTAGATGGTTAGAAAGTTAGACAGACAGTTAGCTAGTTGGTCGTCTGTTGTGTAAGATATTGAGAAAGAGTCGAGCTCTGGTTTTGAGTTCAGTCTGTAGTTATCTTACTGTAACCAGCAGCTGACTCCTTGAGCATGAATGTAACAATCCATAGGGATTGAGAGAGAGAGAGAGAGAGAGAGAGAGAGAAAGAGTATATTGTAAGAAGAAAGCAATATTAGAGAAGAGATCTAAGAGAGAAGGGCTCCCAGCTGTGTGCGTGGAGTTTCCCAGAAGATCTCTAGATGCATAAGAGGTTGCAGTGGAGCTGTGTACTCTCTCCAGATATAATATAAACATAGTTCATGTGGACGTAGCTTCCTCCCTGGAAGTGAACCACGTAAAATCCGTGTGTTGTGCGACTGTGTCATGTGATTGTGCTATACTTATTTGCTATCTGTTATTCGTTACATGAATGTTGCTTATCAGTTAATGAATGTATGTATGTTATACTTCAGTTGCAGTAACATAGAATTTTAAATGAAAGTTGAAAGTGTTGAGTATTCTGTATATGAGTTTATCAGTGCTTGATTCACGACAGCTAACAGTTACAGTGTTAAGTGACTTTTGTATATTTAGTTCAGCAAGTTGAGCGTGAGTAATGTTAAGCGTGTTAGACTGTAGAGGCTTAAGTGAAGTTGTTTAACACCTTGATGAAGGTTAACTGAGATATTATACCCAGAAGGGAAGCTTCTAGACCTTGAGAGTTGATGAGCATATTAAGTCTTACTGTAGGAATATCATGGCATATAAAGGCAATATCGCACCGTTGGAGGAGCTGCGGTGTGAGATATCGCAGGTTAAGAGCTGAGTGAAAGAGTAAGTTTGCGCATCATCCTAGAAGCTGCGATGCGATAAGAGGAAGTTCCAAAGAAGAGTTAGCTAGGGAGAGAGAAATATCCCATGCTGGGAGACTCAACTAGTTAAGTAGAGTCAAGAGAACCCAGGATGCTACAGAACCTAGCTGAGGAAACTTGATTCTTCAGCCAACCCATTTAAGATCACTTCAGGTGAGACTTTATACCGTTCTACGGTCTGCTGCTGAAATGGCCAGTGAGCTAGGGGTTTTGTTGGTACAATAAAGTAAACCTGGGTCTGTGCATGTGTTAAACCAACATCAATCATCTCTTCATCAGTTTTCTTCTTCAGCTTGTCCTGTGTCGTCTTCAATTCTGCAACCTCCTGTGCCTTTGCTACTACTAACTTTTCCTTTACCTGGCATAGGTCCTCAACCTCTATATTCAGCTATGTTGCTTCCCCATGTGATTGCAAAAACCATTCACTGAGCTCCTTCTATCTATCGGCTAATTCCTGGTTTGCCACCTACTACATGTGAACTAGGTTATTGGATCGGCAGCTTGTTGATGTCCACAGCAAAACCCTGCAGCTGCTACAAGGTGGAGTTCACCTTTGCACTTCCTGCATTGATTGCAGTTGGGGGAACCTGAACATTCCTGACCCATGGATCAGTGCTAATCAAGGGGAGTCCTTGACCAGTGGCACTCTCTGGTGCTGCCTTTATAATTGCATCATAAATAGAATCGAATTTATCTCTTATCATGACAAAACCCTCATGGTGGGACTAGTGCATTGCTTGCACCACTGAGTCAGATGAATCTTTGACATCTTTGATGAGCCGGTTCAATTGGGATTCCAATTATGTTCTTGTGCTGCTGCCTGCATCAACCTCCATGTGCTAATTGGTTCTGCACTCATCCAGGATGCGCTAGGCTTCTGGGTTGGTGTCGATCAACGAATCTCCATCCGAGTCATGAGTATTCTGGCCTTCGCTTATAGGCTCTTCAGTGGCATCTGTCGGTGGTTCCATCGACACTTTTTCAGCACTAATTGGTTCACGGCAGGTAGCAGGAAAGTCCTGAACTATGACTTCCACTTCATCATCAATTAATTTGTAAGGCATTGGAGGCCATTTCCTATCGATGTCTCGTCACGCCTGGATATGAATGGAATGGGGCCTAATAGCAAATCACATGATCCTTTGATATTTGATCACTGCTACTTCTGATAAGCACAGGATTTTAACTGCTGCAGGTTGTAGCGCTTCCCAGTAGATCCAAAATTGGATCGTGTAATCAATCTGCTGACTGGGCTCTTCTACCCACCATAAATTTTGGTATTGTGTGCCTTTGCATACTTTGACCGCTATGACCGACATAGGCACATAGTCCTCTGACTCCATCCAAACCACCAAAGAAATCAGGATCAACAGCCAACTATAAGAGAAATACCTATCCCTGGCCTGGGTTGCGAACACATCCTCCATTAATTAGTTCAATAAGAAGAGGGACCAATTCATTTGGACTCCCTTAGCGCACTGTTGCGCACACGCAACCGGTCTTGAATTGCACTGAACTGGGTTATTCCTCTAGACGATTTTACTTGCTAAGATATGGGCACCAATACATACTTCCCACTTGTTGATACTATCTATGGAGTAAGCACGACCATCCCGCTACAATCCATACCGCTCCTTCAGTTGTTGATCCAGCTTCTTGTCGTTGTCTCTTCCTCTGAAGTATTGAGCGGGGTCTACCCCAACCTTTGGTAGCCTCGTGATATCGAAAATCATATCCACCATAACCATGATTGGGGTATCCAACCACAATGTTCCACCATGAAAACACACCAACAACTATTTGACGCATGCATTCGCCTCATTTAGCCTCCCGAAGTGGGGCATGTTGATAAACCCCAATAGCCAAGATTTGTTCAAACATTATGCCCATGAGTGTGGAATATGCTTGATGGGTGTGTTTAGAACCAATGGAAAGGAATCATAGGGCTCATCCACTACGTCCTTCAACAACAAGAAGTTGTGGTCCTCATACGTCATTCTGACTAGGGTAGAAATAATATCCATAGTGCACTTCATTCCTTCGGGCAGCGGTGACACTTTTTTATTGATATTTTTGATTTTTAGTTAGCTTATGGGTCTTCTCACCAGGTCGTGTGGGAGAGATATATCCAGGGATATCATTGATGGACATGCCCATGGGTACCATAGACTCCACAACTACTAAACTAGATGGCCCTATCTGCGGAGTGCCCTCCCCTTTCGCCCTAATAGAAGTGCGTGTCTGTCTCTTCTATGGAAGCGTTGATCCTAGCTTCTGCGCCTTCCATTTGAATCAGGCGATTGAAGATGATCCGATCATACTCATGAATTCTTCGATGATAGCAGTTGGACGAATACATACTCCTACTCACTTGAAATCTCCATAGTGTTTGGGTTGATCAGTATGCCACACCAACAAATCTTACCAAGCAATTGAACGCAACCCTCTCTCACACCTTAGCTGCCACTCACAGTGCTTCTCACTTCACTCAACTCTGCACTTTTCTCAACTCGACTGAACACAACAATTCCTTATTTCTCTGTCCCTTGTCTTTTATAACAACTCATGAATCCATCTTCATTATTTCCAAATCCATGGTAGTCATCATGAACAAATCCTTCATTAACGACCCGAATCCGTCGGTGATCGTGTCATGCTAACGGTTGGATCGGCCATAAATGCACATTGCTTCAATGAGAAATTCCGACAAATTGCTCTTAACTATCTACATTTATTGCTAATTTGACCCAATCGTAGGCTTGTGCTTGTCAGAGTCTCTCTATCTAACTACACTACTGACTCCTACACTTGCGCCGCCATTCGGTATTTTATCTATCCTATCTATTTTTTTCATTGTGTAGTGATTCAGGTAGTGCACCCTTCCACCCCTGTCCTATAGGGCTTCAAGTGACTACCATTCATGAGCTTCAGCAACACAAATCCATCTAATTGCTGCAATTGAACTGAACCCCTAGAAGTAATTGAATGAAAAATATACGGGCCTAAACAGTGCATTTGTAACTTACCTAGATGCTTCGTGAACTTGCTGTCGTATAACAACAAAAATTCTCTGTGGGAAAATTGTTTGTTTTTAATGTGGCAATCATGCCACACCTTCTATCGATCCTTCTTGACATGTTGTTGGAAGCTTGCGATGAAGTGGTCCTCTTCCAATTGAAGTAGTTGCATTGCTTGCTCCTCAAGTGCTTCTTCATCGGCCATGCTAGTTGCTGTGGTGATGCACAAACTAGGAACAATGTACTCTATAGGCATGACGGCCTCTTTCCCATATACTAGTTTGAATGACGTCTATCCTGTTAGCCTCTTACAAGTGGTGCGATATGCCCACAACACCACAGGGATATTTAAATCCCAATCATCCCATTTAACATTACACACCTTTGTTAGCATGGCTTCCAGGAGTTTGTTTAAGGCTTATACAATTCCATTTTCCTATGGATGATAGGGGTGCTTTTCTTATGCTGCACCTGTAACTCCTCTGTTAGTGCGTTTACTGTGCGGTTGATAAAGTGACAGCCCTGGTCACTCATCAATATCCTAGGGCATCCAAACCACATCACGATGTTTTCAAAGATGAAATTTGCTGCTGTCATAGCGGTGCAATCCACAACTAGTGTGGCATTCTCCCACCTTGTCAGATAGTTAGTTGTTGTGATGATGTATCACACACCATTTCGCTTCCCTGGTAGGTTGATTGGACCCACAAAGTCCACAACCCATTTATCAAAAGGTTGTAAAGTTTCCTATGGTACAAGCGGCATCTCATCTCACCGCGATGGTTTCTTGACACTTTGATAGACATTGTAGCTCTGTGCTTAGCCTGTAGCATCATTATGCAATGTAGGCCACCATAGCCCAGTGTGAAGTTCCTTACGCATGGCATCCCTTCCTCCATAATGTCCACTCGTAACTCCTGCATGTGCTTCTTCCATAATTTTCCCTTCTTCATGAGACAGAACACATCATCGCAGGATCTCGTCAGGTCCAAGCTTGTATAAGTGTCTCACGATTAGCTGGAAATTCGAAGCCTTCATGACCAATTGATTCTTCTCCTTGGTTGAAATTCCCTCTGGCGCAACTTCAGTTTCAAAGAAATGAATTATCAGTGCATAATGGTCATCTGCGATATCAACTTGAAATAGCTGCGCATTCGAAAATCCATTGTCAATATTGGTGGGCTCTTCACCGGTCTCAATGTGGGATAGGTGATCAGGACCAACATTCAGGTGTCTTGGCTTCACTATTATTTCGAAATCAAATTCCTAAAAGAGAAGTAGCCAGTGACAGATCTTCCCCCCAAACACAGGCTTATTAACTAGATATTTCAAAGCTGAATGGTCAGTGAACATTTTGAAGTAACCACCCAAGAGATAGTGCTTGAACTTTTTCAGCACATATAACATCACCAACCCCTCTCTTTCTATGGTCGTATAATTATTCAACAAAGGATAACTTCCTACTAGCAAAGGAAATCGGGTGTTCCAGATCTCCTTCTCCTAGTTGCACGAGTACCACTCCCAGTGCAACAGATGAAGCATCGACATAGACATGAAAATCCTTGGTCCAATCGGAGAACACAAGTATGGGTGCTGAAGCCATCTTGGCCTTTAGTGTGTTGAAGCTACTTTGACATTCTTGGCTCCATATGAATGCGACATCCTTCTTTAACAACTTCTCCATGGGGGTGGTAATCGCAACATAAACACGGATAAACTTACGATAGTACCTAGTATGTCCAAGTGTCGTGCGAAGCATCTTCGTATTTGTAGGTGGCGACGGGCTCAGAATGAGCACAATATTTGCTAGATGAACCAAAAGTTGTTGCTTACAAAAAATATGACCCAATAGTATCCCAAATGGTGCATAGGAGATGCACTTCTTTGAATTCAATGTGATCGGATGCTGTCAACAACTCTCTGGCATCAAGAGCAGGTTTTCCAAGTGATCCTTGATCAATCCGTAGACTGTCTAGTCATCCTTATATACTTGTAGAAATTTCTAAATAAAATATTTAAATTCAGTGACAACAACCTGAGAGAATTCTTCATCCCAAAGAGCATTAATGTGTACTGAAATCAATCCCATTCAGTGACAAATGTGGTTTTGTGGTGGTATTCCTTTGCAATTTTGATCTGGTGATACCCAGAAAATCCATTTGTAAAAGAGTACATTTCTTGATCACCTACTCGCTCAAGAACCTCATATGTGAATGGTGTCGAAAAGGGATCATGCATGCAACCATCATTCAGCTTCCTTAGATTGACACAGATTTAGACTTCCTCAGTCTTCTTGTCTTGGACCACCATAGGACTTATCCAAGCTGATTCTTCAACAAGCTCAATAATCCCAGCATCTAGCATCCGATCAAGTTCAGCCTTGACCCATTATTTATATCACATATTCAAACAGTATGGCCTCTATTGCACTGGTTTTGCATATGGTTTTAATGGGATTTTCATTTCCCCTAGGTCACCCAATATTCCCTTCATTTTTGAGAATTTTGTTGGGAATAGGTCTTGAAACTCATGCAATAGATTTGTGATATTTGCCATAGTCTCCTCATCCCAATAGTCCCAAATATTGGAAAATTTTGAATTCTCCTATGTCCCAATGTTAACTTTCTTAATCTTCAGCGATTGAGTCATGGGATATGTCGGTACATTCGGTGCGCGACATCCCAACTTCCTTCAGTCTCTAGAATATTAATATTTCGCAATTCATCATCATCTTATGGCTCACCATAGAGGTTGTAGCATTCCATCATCGATTGCATGTGGCAATGTGCATGTGGGTCCACAAGATATGCAACTGGGGAAAATTTCAAGACCACGTCCCGAATGATCTGTAGTGCATTGTTAACCTCTGTGTTAGCATCTGCAAAGCCAATGGTGTGCACAAAGCAAAGAGTCAGCTCCTCCCAAGTGGTGATTTCTCTACGCAGCTCTGCTAATATGTACCAAGATCTTGACATTCCATCTAATGTGTGAATAAAAGCATGGACCCACTCATCCTTGGGTCGTGATGCCCACAATGTCTGGAATTCCCTCAGATGACTACAAGGGCTATTCTATCCATCATACCTACCAGTGTAATATACATCCAGATCTCCAAAGTACACGGTCATCAACCGTCAACACTGTGCCCATTCATGAATGGTCTCCTTATGAACTTCCCACCAGCATGATGGAGTGGACTTCAATGCTTCTCCTAATGCCAACAAGCGCCGAGGATGAGATACCTTCGATTCAAACTCCTAAAGGAACCCATATAGTTTTGGTAGTCCTTCGTATATTGGAAAATCAGTGATATCAGTTACAACTTGGAGCAGCGACTGCATGATCAGCCCACACTTTCTGAGTGATACTTCATGAATCCACTTTTTCCAATTTTATAGTGCATCATCAGAATCAGAGGACACAGAGCTAGCACTGCACCAACCCAGTTCTCTTTCGGCAGTAGGATGGATGTAATCCTCAGAGATATTGTAAACGTGATCCCATCCTCTAACAAATTCATCTTTGACAGGTTCAATATGATGCCTTCCTTCATTAGGATCCATAGGGGAAATGACTCGAATATCCTGGTTCTCAAATGTCATCAACTGCTTCTTAAAATTTATCATGGCCATGCTATCATTGGCCCATCCAATCCCTAGCAATGCAGGATAGGAGCCCCTTCCATCAACAAATTTGATTGCATCTAAATCAGCATGGGTCCTCATACCTTCGAAATCTACAACTAGATTTGACACATGACCGATCGGTTGAACTTTGGCTTGATTAGCCAATCTTATCTGCACTGGGGAAAAACCAAGTTTCGGCTCCCCCATATTCTGCCATGTCTCTTTCATCAGGATATTCACATCTGACCCAAGATCCAAAATAACTAGATCAACTTTGTAGTCCCCAATCTTGATGTTCATCTGCATTTCCTTTCCTGTCTTTTTCTTCTATAAATAATTTACCATAGTGTCCTGCATCTCTCTACCCAGACAATGCAACAACTTCTCGATCTCAACCAGAGCATTGGGATCTTTTGCTAGGGATAAACAACTCTTGAATAACTGTTGTAAGGTACCATAATATCACGATGGTCCATCTTCTAGTGAAGAATCAAAAGTAGAAGGCATGCCAAAAATAGGTGTCTTACCGAGATTTCTTCCAAGCGCCTTGCGAGCTTCGAAAAAGGTCTCTCTCTTGGTTGCGATATCAAACTGTGCTTTATTTTTTCTAGCCAGTCGCACTTGCGGTCATGGTCCATATTCTCTAGTCATCGTGCTTCCTTGAGTAAAAATCCCAACATCAACATCCTCTATCTGTGGTTCTGCTAGAATGGTCGCAAGTTCGCAACCATTAACCCTTGATTTTGGTTTTGCAATAGAGGTGGATTTTGGTTCACCGGTGCATTCATAGGATTATTGATATTCTGATTTTGTATTGGAATTTGGGACTGACCTTGATTCTGTATTTTCTGCTGGTTCTATATTTGATTATGGTCCTGGAATTGATTCTAATTCTGTAATAAAGGAATATTTTCGGCTTGGCATCTCGCAATTAACTGAGGACAATTTTCAACAGTATGATCATTCACCGCGTAGTATACACATTGCGAATGGGCACAATCCCTCTGATAGTGGCCAAATGTTTCACAGTTGTAAAAATGGATTGATGCATGACCTCATCCTCCTCCTCGACCAAAAATTCCTCTTCCCCTAAATCCAAATCCTTTACGGTATCCTCCTTGCTGCTGATATTGTGGTTGAGCTACTTGCTACTGATACTGGGGTTGCACCATTTGTTGCTGCGGGGTATTTGGCTGTTGCTAAACATAGTGCACTACTTGGAATGCATACAGCGGCTATGGCAGAGCCATTGGGGTTTGGGTATACTGTGGCCTCGACGTAAATTGCGGATGTGGTGCAGCCTGCATCTGTGGTTGTGACGAAATAAATTGCATCTATGGTGGCAACGTATAATGGACTTGAGGTGGTAGCTATATCACCTATGGCTGCATCTACTACATTATGCAGGAATATTCACCTTTCATGAAATACACATTGTATGTCCACTCCTGAAGCAGATCATAGGATCGACAGTCCTTATCCTTGTGCCCAGCTGAGCGAAAGAACGTGTAATATAGGCTTACTGGATTCATAACCATTTTCTGCATGTAGGTACAATCATTAGAGGAATTTTGGGGTCTAAAATGGGCCTCCTAAGGAAAATAATAAAATAATAGTTAAAATAATAAAATAATATTGATTAATTTTGGAGGAAGAAAGAAAAAAACTACTTTTTTGTGTTCGTATTTTCGACATATCTCCCTGTGTTTTTACTCAAATTTTGATCGGGAGAGCTTGTTGGATGCAGAATTTGATTCCGCATCCAATGAGTACCCACACTGCATACTTTTGACGGACCCTGCTACCACAAAAACAAGAAATACCTGAAAAAACGTGATAATGACATCATCATCATGTTTTTTTAGGTATTTCTTATTTTTGGGTAGTGGGGTCCATCAAAAGTATGCAGTGTGGGTACTCGTTGGATGCAAAATCAAATTCCGCATCCAACGAGCTCTCCTAATCGAAATTTGAGTAAAAACACAATGATATATGTCAAAAATACGAACAAAAAAAGTAGTTTTTTTAATGACAAATATGTCAATTCAACCATTATGATATTTTATTGAAATTCTATTGGTTCTTGAATTCCAAATCACAAAAAATTATTTTGGCATGTTTTATTATAAGGCCCATTTTAGACCCCAAATTTCCTCTAATGATTCATGTCGCTTCCCATATACTTTACATATGCGAGACCACGAAACACTACCACAACTCAACGGGTTTGACGCTCCTGAGAGTATATAATTTCGAAAAGAAGGACAGGTATCTTTCATATGTCCATCCACATGACACTGAATGCAGCAAAAATCATCATGTTCAACCTTCACCTTCTTGACATCCTGCAATTTAATTGTTAGGTTCGCCAGCTGCGCCTGGATTTGGTTCATGCCGACAGTAGTTTCTCTGATGGGTGAAGCTTTCAGCTTCATCGCAATTTCCAGAGCCTCACTCTATGTCGTGATATTTTGCTTCATTAATGGGTGTCAAATATGAGGGATCAGTGCTGCAATGAACCATTCTTTATGTTGGACCTCACTCATGTCGAAGCTGACCCGTGCCATCATCGTATTAAACCTTTGATCAAAGTCCCAAACCGTCTGATTAAGGAATTGTTTGATTTCCTTCGTCTCTGTAATGTACTGTGCTTTAGATTTTGGTTTCTTGAATTCTTCAAGTAGTCCCTTCCAAATCTAATCCAAAGTATTCTCTGTGGTCCCCTACGGGACCTGTATGAATCTCATGTACCAATCGAGCACACGACCCCGAAGGGTGGTCTCTATTTGGCATTTCTTTACATCCTTGCTGGTTGTCTATCTTGCAGTCTAGACTGCCTCACATAAGAACCAATCATGTTCCAGGTCATCAATGCCATTTCCATGGAACATAGGTAGCTTCATATCATCTCCCACTATCCTAGACCTCCTTCCTATAGATGCTGCTTTACTGCTAGATGCTGCTTGGCACGTTGGACACGTCGAAGTAGATTGCATATATTTTCCTGATGGTGGAGTAGTGCACAGAGGTGTGGACACATTTCTACCGGGGTTTGACCTTACTGCTACCCTGGGCGTAGTGTGGGTCTACTCATCCTCTTCATCGCTGTAGGGCCGCTTCTTCCCGTGTGGTTTTCCTTCATGGTTTTGCATTCTAATCGTAGCAGGAGCTTCTCCTATCCTCTACCTATTCTCTACTCGAAACCTTGCTCCTCCCCTTGTACAACCACTTTCTTCCTTGGATGCCCTCACAGTCTTGTCGAAACTTACACCCATCTACCCTTTATCTTTCCATTCATCACCCCCCTTCTATCACGGTGTTCATAGCCTCCGCACACCAAAGCTTTACTACTCAAGGTGCATATTTAGTATTCCCTTTTCACAAACAAGCATCTTGATTGATGATTGCAGAGACAGTAAGAACCTACCTCGTGGTCTATTGAAAAATTCCCGTTCTACTTTGCTGTAGGACTTTTTGGTATCAACCGTGAACTCAGTGATGTATCCTTCCAGGATACTATCCAACCAAACTTTGACATCCCGTAATGCCTTATTATCAGTTTCTTGGAGTTCTTGAATTAGCTCGAGGGTCCAGGACATCGGCTCTCCTCCCTGGAAGTTGCGGTTTTTGTAGGTGAATCAGCCAGCCAATCATAGAGAATGATGGGAAAATCATAGAAAAACCATTATTGAGGACCATTGTGAATGTATCTTTCCAACCATGCATCTGTTGTCAGCTTCCAGTTTTGGTTCTTGGCTTCAGTGAACTCTTGTAGTCTTAGGTCGAACCAATCTTGGATCTCTAGTTTCGTCGGATGCCACAACATATCCTCCTCTTCAGTCACAACGAGGTCCCAACAATGGAACCATTTGTTGGCTAAAATACACCAACAAAGCCTCTTAGATAGGGTTTCTCACTCTATTGATGCCCAACCAACGCAATCTCCCTGAGCACCGACCCAGACACATTTCACCCTTCCCGGAAACACCTAGAGAGTGGATGAAGTCTGACCCAAGATGTTCGAGGTAGAGCTGTCGGAACCAAGTTTCTGGCAGTAAGGAGGAGGATTGGGGCATCATCAAATTATAAGAAAAACCATTAGATCAAACAGAGACATTTATCAGATATCGCAACATTCATTACACATCTATCATTACAATTTTAGGTCTAACAGATTGCATCATTCATCTATTCATCGCAGCAGTATTACATTGTTCATTCATAAAACATAACCATTACAACATATAAATACTAGAAAATACATCACAACATATGAAAGGGAAACAAGGACACAGTGATTCAACTCAATATCTGTCGTATCATATTACTTTCATCGTAACAGATAAAAAACAACAGCTGTATTTCTCCACAGCGAGAGAAATATCAATCCCCAGAGTCGTGTACAGATCACAAAAGATTCAATCTCTCACTTCAGTCTCATATTGTATGTTCTATTACAATTTCAATTCTAATCTATATATAGGCTTTCACCTTTACATTCAAGGTCCACTTCTAACTAACTCTTAACTGATTTAACCACCAATAACCTTTATCCACAAAATGTGGCCAACAGATACAAAACGATGCATAAAATATTCAAAAGTGGTTTGTTTTCTACCCATCACGCTATCTTTGTCTTGTACAGTGTCGCATGAGCTTGCACATCCTCTGCGGTGCTACACAACTCACTTACCCCAAAACTCTTGCCAACAAAGTGTCAAAAAAATTCTTGTCTATCATAGGAAAAGAAAAAGTGTTGACAGACTATCTACCCGTCAAAGATGAAAAATGGTCGCAAAGAGTCTCCATTTGTCACAAGAGAAGAAATGTTTTGAAGACCAAATCCTGGTCGCAAGAAGAAAATTGTTGTCACATGATGGAATTTTGTCACAAAAGGATAGTTAATAGTAGTTAATTTGAGGACGGGAGAGATTTAGGCAGCATAATTTTTGGTCATTTTTTAATTACTGCACAATAACTACCATGGATCTGATAGGAAAAGTGACGGTTTGATGGGTAGTTTTCTTGTAATGATTCGAATGATTTCTCCATGTGTGGAAATCACTGCCACCTTTCCAATTATTTCCCACGTGTGTGAAGGGAAGACTGATTGAATGGATGAATGCATATAATATTGGCATCAAATTTTGTTCATTCTATTTGCATTCGACTAAATAAACGGATTTATTATGTGTGCAATTGTAAGAGTCGAGATGATTTTTCGCAAACTATGGTAATCTCTATCTCTAGTACAAGCACCGTTGTAGAATCAGGTGTCAGGATACCTTCACCTATGCCCATTATGGAAGACACTTTTGCATTTGTTACACTAACGACCATGGTTGCAAAAGAAGATAAACTTGTGCTATTCATCCCTGAAGTTAGGTTAGGACCAGGCCCACCAGGAATGTCGAAGAGAAAATGGTATGGTATCCCCAAGAAAGACACAACACCACCACTAGAAGCTGAGGAAGCAGGAACTGCGAGCATGTTTCCATACTATGTCCCACTCTATCCAGCTGATGTGCCTAAGATCAAAATCAAAAAAGAATGCAAGGTACCCACTGGTAGCACCATCCGCACTGAAAGGAGTTCGGGTCACGAAGAACATACTCCCAAATATGAATAAGATGAACTTTGTCGACCACGACCTATAGAAATTTCCAGAGTTGGAAATGGAAAAATACATGGTTTCTACTCGCGATAAAGAGGATGGCCCTCTCCACCTAGTGCCAATGGATTGGGAAAAATGTTTGGACAAGGATGGTTTGCAGTCACTAATGCACATGCCACATTTTGGCTGCACCGTAGAGGTGAATGGATGTGTTAAATTATTGTTAGTGTCATTCCATGGCGATTGTTTATGGTTCAATTGAAAGATTTATGTGGATGTCGAGCTTATAGTAGTGCTTACAAGGCTACCACTTGTAGGAGACGAACCAACACCGTTCTTTTATGGAAAAGAACACGACACTTTATTCATGAACAAGATGAAGGAGAAGTATGATCTGACCAGAGACACCAGAGTCTTTACCATTTCTTCTATTAATGACTATGATGTTTGGTTCACAGCTAAAGTTCTATATATCAAAGTTGTTACAGAAAATGTGATCAAACCAATGCACCATAGGGACGATTGCTACGGTAGAGTTATGTGCAGTAGGTGTTCAACTCAAATGGTTGCACTATATGCTAAATGAAGTGGTCACAAAATTCCCGCAAAAGCAGAAAGAAAATAATATAGAGTTCATTTTACAAGGAGAGGCCTTGCGACATCATGTAATAAAAGAGGGCTAGAATTACCAAGGTAACCATTAAGTGGTTTAGAAACATCATCAGATTTTCGATTGAGGACCATCATATATTTGTTTAATTTTGTGAACCTATTGATCTATAGGAAAATGAGAGCAATTGTGAAGTGGATTATGCAGTGGAATCTAAAGAACAATGTACACTAAACAAGGCAAATTGAGACAAATCTGATAAGAATTGATCAGTAAATCACAACATTAATCTTAAATAATTCAACAGTATACAACAATGTTACAATATGTAGGATTTGAATCATATGGGTTGGATTCGAATCTAACAAATGAATAACTAACCTGAAGTGTCTAAATCACTGCATGGGAGCCACCAGTCTAACTCCCGATGTCTAAATCAGTTAAACTATTTAAACCAGTTAAACTAATGAGGCAGGTGGAAAAATGCCCCACTTCCCCATGCAACCATGCAAAACTTGCGCTAGTCTAACTGAGAGTGATCTAACTGAAAGTAACTTCAACATAACTACTTACAAACTACAACGAACTGATAGAGGTTGCGCGTGGCACTTAGAGTGGCTCCTAAATGTAGGGATTGGTCTCAGATGCACATAAACTCATGCATGAGCATGCAGTAACTAGAATTTAACCTCTATATGTGTTCCCCACACTCTAGTGGTTGGTACTGGTGGCACCAATGGCACCAATGAGACCGGTGGACCCAATATGTTGGTAGACCCAATGGTACCGGTGGTACCAATGGTACTAGTGGACCCAATGGCACCGAAGGACCCAAATATCATGGTGGCACTAAAATCAAGTAAATGACTCCTAAGTTAGGGAAGATGATATAATATACTATATATGGACAAGGGAGGATTATATAATCCTAACACCCCCCCTTAATCCTAACTTGGACAACTTTGGGCCATGGCAACTAGGCCAAAAGTCACCCATTACAATCTAAAAGAAATAAAATTTGCTTAATAAACTAAGGGAAATGGGGAAAACCTCATGGGACTCCCCTCCCTCAAAATAAGCAGGAATCAAGAAAACAAGCTATACTTAAGAGAAAAGTTTCCTCTTTGGGTAAAAAATTGTAAAAATTTTGCTGCAATTTGCAGCACTATGCACCAACAAATACAGTATCTTGGTTCTTTTGTGCAGCAACATCCTGAGACTATGCATGTGAACCTATACAAACTAAATGATTATGTCTGTAGGAATTTTCCTGTTTGGAAGAAGAAGAATATGCTCAACTGAATCATGAACATAGACATCTGCAAGATAAAAATTGGACCCATGTAGAGCAACTGAGATCAATTGATGAGAGAGAAAAAGTGCTTGAGAATTAGAACCATGTGAGTAAAAACCAAGAAATTGATATTTCACATCCTTGAACATCTAACCATGTGAGGTAAAATCAGCTCCAAGTGTTAGGATCAAGTGTCCAGGCGAATGCAGAATGTCTCCATCTTTACTAGTTCTGCAAGGAGATGGGCATGCGATCAAGTAGGAAGGTAGAGAATCTATGGGACGATGGAGAGTGAATGATTGAGATCCAAAATATGATATAGATTCAAAAATAACCAATTATTCACAAAATATAATATCAGCAAACTCATGAGATAAAAATGACATCAAATCCCCATCAACAATTTTGAAATAGACTTGCGGTACTTGATTTTTCACACCAAAATTGATGAGAATAGATACAAGAATGAATAGAGGCTCTTGAAACCTAAAAATAGAACCAAATAAGGTCATATCAGATCCAAATAATTTCATATCATATCCAAGAGTGTGGAACAAAGGTTCCAAGTCCCCCACCGAAATGGTAGATGCACAATTTTCTCCTTCTTCAACAAAACTATGAGTATTGGTGCATGCAATCATGTAGGAATTTGCTGGAAGATATAGATAAAAGAGAGTGAATGGATCAATCCAAAAATATGATATTTATTCCAAAACATCTAAATTATTACTTTTCTACACACCATCAGCAACATTAGAGATAGAGAAATCAAATTCCTCTTCACTTTGTAAAGCAATCACTGGCAAACTTTGCATAGAATTTAAAATAAAAGAATCACTGGAGAATGTTTGCATAGAGTGGAAGAAGAGTTTTTATTCAATAAAAAATATTCGAATGTATTCTTTTGGATCAACTATATGATAAGATGAGATATTAGAGATCTCATAAATTTTTGGAGCAACGGAAGAAGGAGTCACTCCAAGGAGACTTTCTTCAATTTGAATTGATTGTGTTGAAGATTTTGCTTCTTCTTCATCTTGAACAACTTCATTAGAGAGAATAGAGGATGATACTTTTGAATAAAGAACTCTTGTGGTGTTGGGTGTGCTCTCCAAATTGCTATAATGATCCTCATTGTGCTTGCCAAAGGTTCTATCCAATTTTGTCTAGAGATCCTTTGGGTATTCAGCATAATCAATAAGGTAGCACAAGCTTTGCAAAAAGGCCAGACATATTGTTCCAAAATATCTATCACTGTCATTTATCCAATAATTATCATCTTCATAAGACTCTTTACCAAGTCCAATATATAACTCATAGAGACCTTGTCACTTTAGAGATGAAATCATCTTCAATTTCCATTATGAATATCTTGTGAATGGAGTAAGAAGAGGAACGGATAATCTCGAATCCATATGAAGTTGTACCTACAAAATATCAATGCAACACAAACCAATTCACAATCATGTAAGTTCAATTCTTCCACCTCGACATGTACACTTTCTCAAGGTTTGTCACACCTGCAGAGACTTATCTGGACGAATCTGGATTTAGCAAGGAAAAGATTGCAAATTTTATGTGGAAACCCAATTGCTTCTGGTGTACAATGGATATTGTACATACTTGCTACTAGCCTGAACAAGGCTCTGATACCATTTTTAATTTTGTAGACCTATTGATCTACATGCAAATGAGAGCAATTGTGTAGTAGATTATGCAGTGGAATCTCAAGAACAATGTACACTGAACAATACAACTTTGGGACAATTTTGATAAGAATTGATCAATAAATTACAACATTAATATTCATTAATTCAATAGTATACAACAATGTTACAATATGTAGGATTCGAATCATATGGGGTATATTCGAATCTACCAAATGAATAGCTAACTAGGAGTGTCTAAATCACTGCATGGGAGCCACTAATGTAACTATTGATGTATACATCCATCCGACAATCAGCTAAACTAGTTAAACCAGTTAAATTGATGAGGTAGGTGGAAAAAGGATCCACTTCCTCATGCATCCATGCAAAACTGACACTAGACTAACTGAGAGTGATCTAACCGAAAGTAACTAGAGGCTAACTCAACATAGCTGCTTACCAACTACAACCAACTGATGGAGGTTGCTGGTGGCACTCAGAGTGGCTCCTAGAATGTAGGGATTGGTATTAGAGGCACATAAACTCATGCATGAACCTGTATATGTGTTCCCCATAATCTAGTGGTTGGTACCGATGGCACCAATGGTAGCAATTGCATCGGTGGACCCAATATCATGGAGCACCCAATGCTACCAATGGCACCAATGGCACCAGTGGACCCAATATCATGGTGCACCCAATGGTATCGATGGCACCAATGGCACTGGTGGACCCAAATATCATGTTTGATGTCCCTGAACCTTGAGATGAGGCCGAAGGTGCTAAAATTAACACTAACTTAAGTTTGAAAACAATGGATATAGATAAATTACTATTGATATGACTAACCATTCGCCAAATAAATTAAAACTTTTATTTCTAGAGATTGAATTATAACTAAAGTTGAACACTTAATTATTTAATTACACCACTTAATTAAATAATTAATTGAGACACCCAATTAATATTTTCCTAAGTGCAAGCTAAAGGTCGCAATTGAAACAACAACATCAATAATACATGATAAACATCATATTCAGTGTGAATATCTAATTTATGTATTCTTGGTTTGTTTGATAGCATAGTTTATAAATAATCAAGTATTGATGTCAATGATTATTTCCAAATTAATCTACTTTTTTGGTGTTGTTATGTGTGTGTTGTTAGTGAGCATAAAGAGTAAGTAAAACCACATATCATGGAGCATACATAGGATGCAATCTACAACCACACCGAAACCATAGCAAACAAAGAACACCAGCTGCAAATTTAGCCCTCAAAATTGGCTCCGGATGGTTGTCCCCTCATTAGAGGAAATTTGAGGTCTAAAATGGGCCTTCTAAGGAAAATGATAAAATAATAGTTAAAATAATAAAATAATAGCTCTTAATTTTGGAGGAAGAATGAAAAAAACTACTTTTTTGTTCGTATTTTCGACATATCTCCCTGTGTTTTTACTCAAATTCCGAGCGAGAGAGCTAGTTGGATGCGGAATTTAATTCTGCATCCAACGAGTACCCACACTACATACTTTTGACGGACCCCGCTACCCCAAAAACAAGAAATTCTTGAAAAAACGTGATGATGACATCATCATCACATTTTTTAGGTATTTAATTTTTTTGAGGTAGTGAGGTCCATCAAAATTATGCAATGTGGGTACTCGTTTGATGCAGAATTGAATTCCACATCCAACGAGCTCTCCCACCTGAAATTTGAGTAAAAACAGAGGGAGATATGTCGAAAATACGAACAAAAAAAGTAGTTTTCTTTTATGACAAATATGTCAATTCAACCATTATGGTTGACTCATTTTATTGAAATTCTATTGGTTCTTGAATTCCAACTCACAAGAATTTACTGTTGGTGCGTTTTCTTATAAGGCCCATTTTAGATCCCAAATTTCGTCTAATGACAGTCATCTCTCACTAATAAAAATCAGATTGTATGGTTTCCAAGCTCTAGCCATCGATTTATTTTACATCTAGAATACTTCACTCATCCTCAGATCTGCAACTAAGAAAAAATATGCAAACAAATGATTTCCAATCAAATGACAGGTGCGCTCATCTTGGCACCGGAAAACTGTCGGACCAAAACAAACATATCTTGGTCATCCGAAAATATTTTTCAATGAAACGAAAGGTGGTGTTCACTGGAAACGCTGCTCCAGACGCAATGGAATAGGTCTCACAATATATAAATGATCATAGATGGTAGAACCAGATCATATGGTTGCGCCCCTCTCAATACAATAGAGCCAAAATTACAATTTTTGGGTAATAGGAAGAAGAATAGAAAGAAGGTAACGAGAAGAGAAAATCAATTCCATATTATATGCAATTCATCCTTCCAGCACATAGATCCTAACATTCAATACATGAACACTCAAACAACAAATAATACATCATTGTACACATACCAAATACAATAATGTAATGAAAACATAACATAACCGAAATACTTATCTCAAAATATGGGAAACTAGCTGCAGCAAGAAAAATTTCCTCCAAACTGTAGACACTATCAACCCTTCCTCACTTGAATAGGTCACCCTCAAGCTGAGACCATGGATCAATGGGAAGAGGCTTAGTTAGTATCACTAGTCTCGAAACTACCTCTTCCAAGAGACACAATTCTTACCACTACTATTTTCCTATTCGTCTCCACTGCCTATGGGATGTGACCTAGCTCGCCATTCCCATTTCCTGGATTTCTGTGTGAAAACCTGGACTAGTAGAGTGATATAATGGAATAAAATGGAAACAAATAGACTCACTTTAAGTGTCAACACACTCTCAATAATATCAAAATTCCAACAAGTTAGATAGCATAAGTCACATGGTCCAAAGCTCAAGATTAACTTCAACAAGGAAATGGCATATGAATTTATAGCATAAGGAGGACAACTCTAACCCAAAGGGATCAACCCAAATTAGAGAGAGGTAAGTTTTAAGCTTCATCATGGATAAATAACTAGAATTAGTGGAGTGGTGGCTTAGTGAAAATATTCCCTTTCCCGAATTAGCACCATGAGGAGAAGTTACTCAAAAACTAAGGAGTGGAGCCATGAAGAGCACATGGAGGCACACTAATGAATAAAGGAAGTTACAAAACATCAAGGAGGTTGAGAAAGGGCATCCAATAGGGTCATAAATATCATGGAAGTAGAAATATAGGATCATCAATCCATGGTGTAAGAGTGGAAGCTATAAAATAGCGTATAGCCCTAAAAACTTGCAGAAGGGCTCATAAATGACCATAAATACATAAATGTGAGGGAATATTTTCCCAATCATGGTTACCTAGGAAAGAGGGGACCACTAAAGTGTGCACAATATGCAATATTAACTCCATAGTCCATAATTATTGAGAATAGGGTTCATTGTACAAGGTTTGGGTGACCAACATTATTAATCTCACCAAGGTGCAAATATGAATTGGGATGGACAAAGTTAAGTCAAAAAAAAGTTATAAGGTGCTAGGGATGTACCCATTCCCCTTCAATTTGTGGAACCCATGGTCCCCCATACTCATTTAGTTTCCTTTTTTGAGCCATTTGTTTATTTAATAAATCATTAACAACATTCAAAGAGAGAATAGATGCTAGTAATAACATTAACATTAATAGTAGTGCCAAAGTCCAAAGTCATGTTATCAAACATTAATAATAAGTCCTTAATAAAATTAATCATGCAAAGGAGAATAATTCCACAATCATATAAAATATCATAAGTCCATAATGAAAAAGAACATAAGTCACATGAAGGATCATAAGTTCAAGGCTTAACAACTAGGGTATTACATCTCCCTCCCCCTTAAACAATACATCATCCTCGATGGATATTACATACATGCCGCAAAATTTAAAAATAGATGAGGGTATTTTCCCTCATGGTATCCTCTAGCTTCGAAGTTGCATCCTCAGGACTGTAATGGGTTCATTGGACCTTTACCTGCCTTATTTCTCGATTCCAAAGAAACTTGACCTTGCTGCCCAATATGGAAATAGGTTGTACA
>LPNX010689212.1:4606-36175 GCA_001517045.1 Pseudotsuga menziesii | reverse complement strand
TATATATATATATATATCAATAAAGAAAATAAAAATCACTCTAATTACCCAGATCATATTCCAATCAATTATGTGGTTAGTATTAGGTATATACTTTTTCAATAAAGACACATGAAACACATTATGTACTCTAATGAAAGTGGATAGGGGCATCTAATAAGCAACAATTCTTATCTTAGATAAGGCCTCAAAAGGTCCACAGTATTTGGCAGCTAGCTTGGAGCAATTGCCCAAGTTTAAGGAACTCTTCTTGGGTCTGACCTTCAAAAATACATGATCCCCAGCTTCAAACTATATGGAGGTCCTATTCTGATATGCATAAATTTTGTGCCTGTCTTGAGCTACCTTTAGATTCTTTTTTTATATTAACCATATTATCCTCCATATCCTTTAATAATTCTGGTCCAACAATGACTCTATATGTTGGGTTATCCCAACTGATGGGAGTATTGCACTTCCATCCATACATGGCCTTGAAAGGACTCATCTTCAAAGAGGAATGATATCCATTATTATAAGCAAATTGCACCAAGTGTAAATAATCTTCCCACTTAGATGGCTGATCCATCACATAAATCCTTAATATATCTTCAATTACTTGGTTAACTATTTTTGTTTATCCATCTGTTTGAGGGCGGTATGTTGTACTCATGTTTAGACTTGTACCAAAACCTTTGAACAATCCTTTCCAAAAGTTAGAAGTAAAATTTGAATCTCCATTTGATACTATAGCCTTTGGAATACCATGCAATTTGGCTACTTCTTTCATGTAAATATTTGCAATGTTAGCTGCTTTGTGAGTTGTCTTTACTGGAATGAAGTGTTCTTCCTTAGATAAATTATCTACCACAACCATGATCACATCATTTTTTAATCCCGTCTTAGGTAAATTGGTGATGAAATCCATCATCACTACATCCCACTTCCATTCTAGTATAGGAAAGGGTTCCAACAATCCCACTGGATGCCGATGCTCAAACTTAACTTTTTGACATTCCATGCACCTAGCTATATATTCTGCAACATCATTCTTTAGTCCTAGCCAATAGTATTGTTTCCTTACTACTGCTACCATTTTTTGATAACTTGAATGTACAGCATATGGGACATCACGTGCTTCCTTCAAAACAATATTCCTTATATCTCCAACATCATTCACATAAAATCTATCTTTGTGCATGAGTATCCCATTTTATTTAAACTTATACTTATCAAATTTTTGTGGAATTTTTTGTTGTTTCAACCCTTGTTTCACCTGCTGATAAAGTTCATCTATAACACTGGCTTCAATGATCTTATCCTTCAAATCTGATGTGCTAGTGTTGATAGCTGCTACATGCATCACATGCATCTTCCAACTAAGCGCATCAAATACTTTATTTTCCTTACCTTTGATATGCTTTATTTCAAATTCATATTAAGATAATAACTCCATCCACCTCCTTTGTCTTGCATTCAAATTAGGCTGCTCAAACAAGTATTTTAACCCATCATCATCAACTCTCAACTCAAACTTTTTACCCATTAGATAATGTCTCCACATCTTCAAAGCATGGATGATAGCTGCAAGATATAAGTCATGGGTGGCATATTTTTTCTCATGTTCCTTCAAATTTCTAGATTTGTAACTGATCATGGGTCCATCCTGCATTAATACTCCACAAATTCCTTGCTTGCATGCATCCGTGCATACAACAAAGTTTCCTTCGGGGTCCTCAATTTTTAGCACTGGTGCACTAGAAAGCATTTCCTTAATTTTTTGAAAAATATCTTCACAATTAGAATTCCAATGAAACTTCACACCTTTCTTTTGCAAAGATGTGATAGAATGAGCTACTTTGAGAATCCTTCGATGAACCTTCAGTAGTATCTAGCTAACCCCATGAAGGATCTGACTTCTGATACATTCTTAGGTGTTGACCATTCCATAATGGATTTTATCTTATTAGTATCTAATGTAACACCTTCTTTAGATATGATATTCCCAAGGTAGTGGATTCTTCCTTGATAAAAATAACACTTTCTTAATTTGGCATACAATTGATGTTCTCTAAGCACTTGCATTACTAGTCTTAGATGTTCTTCATGCTCTTATTTTGTCTTGGAATAGATAAGGATGTCATCCAAGAATACAATCACAAACTTATCTAAGTTTTTTCTTAAGACTCCATTCATTAAACACATGAATAATGTAGGGGCATTTGTTAAACCAAAAGGTACTACTGTAAACCCATAGTGTCCATACCTTGTTTTGAATGTTGTGTTACTGATATCCTCATTCTTAATTCTAATTTGGTGATATCCCAACCACAAATATATTTTTGAAAACTCTTTGGATCCTCTCAATTGATCAAACAAGTCATCAATTCTTAGTAAGGGGTACTTTTTTTTAACCGTTTCTTTCAATTGTCTATAATCTATGCAAAGTCTTAGAGTTCCATCTTTCTTCTTCACAAATAACACATGATCTCCCCAAGGTGAAACATTGGGCCTTATGTAACCTTTCTTTAGTAGCTCCTCTAGCTGCATTTGTAATTCCTTTAACTCTATATTACTCATTCTATTAGGTTCTTTATATGAAGGTAGTATTCCCAACACCAAGTCGATAGAAAAATCAATGTCCCTCTTAGGAGGTACTCCTAGTGGTTTTGGAAATATATCTCTGAAATTTTGTAGTATTGGATAATCTTGCAGCTCTAGATCTTTTCCTTCTTTTGATTCTTCCACATGAATTGCATATAATTGGCATCCCTTTGTAAGAAATTTCTTCAATTGTAGAGCTGTGATATGCCTCAAGGATATGGGTCTAGGTATTCCTTCTATTATCACTTGGTTCCCTTCTTCATCCAAACAAGTATAAGTTTTATTATGGCAATCCAAAACTGCATGGTGTGCATCAAACCAATCCATGCCAATCAATACATCATATGACCCCAAGGGTGTGATGTTTAAGTCCTCAAAGGTTTTCATTCCATTCATTTCTAAAGGACACACTTTTACAAATTCAGTGATTTTCCTCTTGGCTCCTTTAGTTAACTGTATTAGACTTGTTGTTTCAAGTTTACTTTTCTTTAAATGACATTGCTCAACAAGATTAGGTGAAATGTAACTATTGCTATATCTCGAATAAATCAAAATAGTTATGGTTTTATTAGCAATATTACCTGCTACTTCAATCATTCTGGATTGGTGGTCATCTTTCCTCCCATCTAGGGCTACATAGATCCTTTGAACACTTCCACCTACATCTCCAACATTTGAATCCTCTTGAATGTTGTGAAGGTTATTTTTCTTACGTGGGAATTGACTGGAAAAGTGATTTTCCTTGCATATCCAACATTCCATAGGTGGTATTTTCCTTGAAGTCCTTGTTGGTAAAAATCATTGTTTCTAAAATTTGAAGGCTAAAAACCTTTCTTTCTCTGCTCCTACTTTCGCTTCTTCATATTCTTCCAATTATTTTGATATGAGGCCTTACTCTTATTTTTTTCATACAAGTGTTTTTCCTTCTAGATGGCATCCTTAAGTTTATTTGGTCTATCATACTAGATTTTATCTCTATAAGATTTAGGAAGGCCACTTAGGAACCTTTGAATCTTTACCTTCTCATCTTTGATGAAGTCCGCATAGTTCAAAATTTCTAGAAATTTTTTCTCATAGGCCTCCATAGTCATGCTTCCCAACTTAAGCTTAAATAATTCATCCATCTTCTTGTCATAGTAGTGTTCAAGGGGTATTATCTCTGAAAGTATTTCTTAAAATTCCTCCAAGATATTTTGTCTTCATCGATGTCTTTCAAGTTAACCAGTTGATCCCACCAGATAGATGATTTACCTTGTAGAAGGTATATGGCTACTCTTGCCTCCATATTAGGTGTATATTGATTCAACTGGAAGAATTTCCTATGTCCTAACAACCACGCTTCGACATATTCTCCTTTCTTTATTTCTCCATCAAAAGTTTGGGGCCTGATTCTTCTCAACTCTCCTACCAGTTCATCACAGGTAAACCTCCTCTTCTTGTATCTCAGTGAAGATCTTTTAGGACTTCTCTCTATACTGCTTGATGCATACCCCTTGTTTCTCTCTGAGTGATAATGTCTCCTTGAAGATAATCTATACCTCACACAACCTATTTTATGACTCTTTTCAGTGGATCTTTGGATGGTATTCAATGATTTTAGATCATTCATAATCTGCTCTTGGATATGAATTATTCTTTCATTATACTCTCTACACTTCCTCACCAAATCCTCCAAGCTTAACGGTTCACTTCTCCTCTGATGTATGATTGTCCTTCTTCCCTCAACACAATCCTCTTTGAGACTATATGGTCTCCATCCTTAAGATCCATCCCCAATATTTGACTTGCTACTATTGAACTTTTACTTTTTGAATACTTAGTCTTCATAGGTTTGATTAAAATATCAATTGTAGTAGTCACACCGCTTGCTCAATCAATTACTGGGAATTGCAATGTATTCATTATTAACATTATGTTAGTAAACTACCCATTAGTATAAGTTCATTATCATTAAAAAAATACTTTTCTTCTTGTTTATAAAGTAACTAGCCAACATTTCTAAGTTTCAATCTACCTAGTTGGACAAGAGGGGGGGGTAGAAATCCTTCCATGATTTCTCATTACTGGATGAAATGCAGGTCCATAACCATCCCAATCTAACAATTTAATTAACTAAATCACATGTGAAATTATATTAAGGTGGATGCATCCACTCTATCTAATGCAAATGCATGCTTACAAGGTGACTTGAAACTTCACAGAAGGCCCAACAACCACAGTGTTGAAACCTTAAGCTCTGATACCACTTGTGATGTCCCTGAACCTTGAGATAAGGCCAAAGGTGCTAAAATTAAGACTAACTTAAGTTTGTAAACAATGGATATAGATAAATTACTATTTATATTACTAACCATTCACCAAATAAATTAAAACTTATAATTCTAGAGATTGAATTATAACTAAAGTTGCGACACTTAATTATTTAATTACGCCACTTAATTAAATAATTAATTGCGACACCCATTTAATAATTTATTAAGTGTAGGCTAAAGGTAGTAATTGAAACAACAACATCAATAATACATGATAAACATCATATTCGGTGTGAATAGCTAATTTATGTACTTTTTGTTTGTTTGATAGCATAGTTTATAAATAATCAAGTATTGATGTCATTGATTATTTGCAAATTAATCTACTTTTTCGGTGTTGTTATGTGTGTGTTTTTAGTGATAATAAAGAGTAATTAAAACCACATATCATGGAATATCCATAGGCTGCAATCTACAGCCACACCGAAACCATAGAAAACAATGAACACCGGCTACAACTTCAGCCCTCAAATTCAGCTCCCGATGATTGTTCCCTACAGTCATCTCTCACTAATAAAAATAAGATCATATGGATTCCAACCTCCATCCATCAATTTATTTTACATATAGAATAATTCACTCATCCTCATATATGCAACTAAGAATAAATATGCAAACAAATAATTTACAATCAAATGACAGGTGTGCTCATCTTGGCACCAGAAAACTGTCGAACCAAAACAAACATATCTTGGTCATCCATAAAGATTTTTCAATGAAATGGAAGGTGTTGTTTACTAGAAAATATTCTACAAACGAAATGGAATGGGTATCACAACATAAAAATGATCATATATCGTCAAACTATATCATATGGTTGTGCCCCTCTCAATACACTAGAGCCAAAACTACAATTTTTGGTTAAGAGAAAGAAGAATAGAAAAAAGGTAACGTGAAGAGAATATCAATTCCATATTATATGAGATTAATCCTTCCTCCATGCATATACTGACATTCAATACATGAACACTAAAACAACCAACCAACCATCATTTCACATATACCAAATAAAATAATGTAATGAAAACATAACATAACAAAAATACTTATCTCGAAATATGGGCAATTAGCTCCAACAGGACAAATTTCCTCCCAGCTGTAAAAAATGCCAATCCTTCCTTTCTTGAATAGGTCGCATTCTATATGAGACCATGGATCCATGGGTATAGGATTACTTAGTCTCACTACTCTCGAAACTACCTCTTCCAAGAGACACAATACTTCCCACTACTACTTTCTTGTCTGTCTCCACTGCCTATGGGATGTGACCTAACTCGCCATTCCCATTTCCTGGATTTATGTGTGAGAACCTGGACTAGTAGAGTGATATAATGGAAAAAAATAGAAACAAATAGACTCACTCTAAGTCTCAACACACTCTCAATATAATCAACATTCCAACACGGTTAGATAGCATAAGTCACATGGTCCAAAGCTCAAGATTAGCTTCAACAAGGAGATGGCATATAAATTTATAGCATAAGGAGGAAAAATATAACCCAAAGGGATCAACCAAAATTAGACAGAGTTAAGGTTTAAGCTTCACCATGGACAATTAACTTGAATTAGTGGAGTGGTGTCTTAGTGAAAAGATTCCATTTCCCGAATTAGCACCATGAGGAGGAGTTACCCAAAAACTAAGGAGTGGAGCCATGAAGAGCACATGGAGGCACACTAATGCATAAAGGGGGTTAAAAAACATCAATTATGTCTAAATAGGTGAGAGAGGGTATCCAATAGGTTCATAAATATCATGGAAGCACAAAAATAGGATCATCAATGCATGGTGTAAGAGTGGAAGCTAGAAAATAGCTTACAACCCTAAAAACTAGGAAAAGGGCTCATAAATGACCATAAATACATAAATGTGAGGGAATATTTCCCAAGGAGGGTTCCCTAGGAAAGAGATTCCCACTAATGTGTGCACAATATGTAATATTAACTCCATAGTCCATAATTATTGAGAATAGGGTTCGTTGTACAAGGTTTGGGTGACCAACATTATTAAGCTCCCCAAGGTGCAAATATGAATTGGGATGGACAAAGCTAAGTCAAAAACAAGTTATAAGGTTCTAGGGATGCCCCCTTTCCCCATCACCTTTTGGAATCCATTTTTCCCCATACTCATTTAGTTTCCTTTGCTGAGCCAGTTGTTTATTTAATAAATCATTAACAACATTCAAAGAGAGCATAGATGCTAGTAATAACATTAACATTAATAGTAGTGCGAAAGTCCAAATTCATGTTATCAAACATTAATAATAAGTCCTTAATCAAATTAATCATGCAAAGGAGCATAATTCCAAAATCATATAAAATATCATAAGTCCATAATGAAAAAGAACATAAGCCACTTGAAGGATCATAAGTGTGGGGCTTAACAATTGGGGTATTACATCATGGTGGCACCAAACTCAAGTAAATTTCTCCTAAGTTAGGCAAGATGATATAATAAACTATATATGGACGAGGGAGGATTATATAATCCTAACAATATTTTTGCAGTCTCAAAAGGACCCACAATGCCAATGGATTGCAACAGAATATCAGTTTCCTGCTACAGAAATTGATGCCATTATTCAAGATTGGACAAAAGAATGGAGATTCCCTGTAAAAAATGATCAACTGTCTGTAGAAGAAGAGGTGTGACATGAATATACATAGAAAATAAATATGGAGTACATGGATAAGGTACACCACTAAAAACAAACCCATAGGAAAACCCATAAAATACCTAGAATGAGTCAAGCACGACTCCAGCTGACCCAACAGTAGGGGAAAATACCAAGCATACAAAGAATTCTAAGAAGGGTCATAATTAGAAGAGGAAAGGTGAAAAATAAGTTGGAATTGTCATCCTTACCAATGATGATTATACACTTTTAACGGATGCAATGGAAGAAGTATCCAGTCAAAGCCTCAAGAAGATAAATGAGCGAAAAATAGAGCTAACAAGAAGTATCATAGATTTATTACGGACGCTCTGTAAGGAAGTAAAAGAAGTAAGAGTGGCAGTCGAATACAAACCAAAATTGCCTGCATCACAAGACTTAGTTGGCTCGTCTGAGGAGAGACCTAGTGACATGTCGACGCCTATTATGCCAATAAAGAATTAAGTGTTGGGTTGGGTGAAGTGATCGAATTGGGGACGACAAAGATTAATTCCATGGTAAGAAACATGGGCCATGGCACCATAAATTTCTTTGCACTATCGATGTATGAAGTGTATGCCATTTAGAATGCCCCAGTAGCAAAAATGAAGGTTAGAGAAGGCACATTGGTCAACTAGGTTAGAGAATTAAACAAGAATATTCATAAGATGAAGAAAACTATCAAAGAAATAGAGCAAAAATCTAAGACCTGGGAGGAGAAGAGGCACCGACTCAATGAAGCTACAACACTTGCTTACAATAGTTTCACTGATCAAAGCATTACACATAGGATGTTTGTAGAAGACAAATTATTTCTACTTGGAGAGAATGCAAAGAACCTATGCAAGAAGATCGCATATTTGGAATAAAAGTGACACCTAGCACAACTCCAAAAGTACTGGAAGAGAGAAGAAAAGAAACAACCAAAGCTGCGAAGAGAATAGAAGAGGTAGAGGCACTTTGTGCCAAAGAAATCGAGAAAGTTTCTCATATGTGGGAATATTTGATCAACGATGAAGTGTTAGCTAAAATAATATAATAACTGCACACTACTGAGACAAAGGTGAACCAGATGAAGACTGAAATGAAGAAGCTACCATTAATAGAGAAAATGGCTAAGGCTGTTGACATGAAGAGGCTATAAAAGCAGGTTGCAACACTGTGGGAACATAAAAAAAAAAGTGTACTGAGAGGGTCATGGAATTACAAATTGAGGAAGAATACATCAAAAGGATTAGTCAACCTCTAGAAGAAAAATTGCAACAATTAGTACAATCAGCTAGACTTACAAGTTGGAAACACATCAGTTCCAAACTTGTGGAAAATTTGAAGAAGACGGAACCAAAAGTACCGAAGGAGACTGAGAAGATAGTGAAATTATATAAGGACTTTCAAAGCAAGTTCTTCATAGAATATGTTTTAGACCAATGTGGCTCGGGACGAGCCATAGGTGAGTGTTGGGGGCCTGTTGGCCCTAGGAAAAGTTAAGAATAATTCAACCATAATTCTGTTTGGAAATATAAATATTCTTGTCACAAGAATACCTATGATAGAATATAATTTGTGATAGAAGAAGCCATGACGAAAATACCGATGACAAGAACAGCCATGATGAAAGGAACCACGACATAAGAGGAGCAGAGAAGTTAAAAATGTCAGTTTTACTGATCGTGGGTAAGGAGTTAGTTAGAATAAAGCACTCTTTTGGTAATAAATCATAATTGTATTCTGGACTGATAATGCCTATTGTTAGTTGTAACTAAATGTACGAGAATAGAAATTAAATCCTAGAAACTAACATAAAAGAGTTGGTTGATTGAGATAGGTAGAATCTTATAAAAGGGAAAACCCAAGCTTTGTGCGGGGTTGGTTTTTTATTGTTTTATTAGCTAAGTAGTTAGTTGGTCGATTGTTGGTTGGTTAAGCCACTGTGTAGGTTGAGAATATAAGAGGAGAGCTATTTAGATAGAGGATCAATCCAAGATGTGAGTAGATTGACATAGGACTGAAGGAGAGAAGAAATACATAGCCCAAAAACTCAAGAGCATGAGAGGAGATAAGTATGTATAAGTTGTAAATAATATCTAGAGAGGAGTCTACAAGTTGAGTGCAAATACAAAATATGCTAACATATTTCTCATGCCAGATGAAGAGAGCCTTTGTGGTTTTTCCCAAATGGGTTTCCATGTTAAATGTTTTCTCTGTGTGTCATTGATTAATGTCTTTATTTTGAATGTAATTTTTTTGTGAATAAGTAGATCTGAATATGCCGTACCACATCTATTTATGAATAATCCCATTTATGTATGTGTCGCAATGCTTATTGAATGAATCTATGATGAGGATTTTATGTTGAATACTGCAATATGTGTCGACTAGTAAATAGACTATTATATTGAATGAATGGGAAAATAAGAAGAAGTGTAATCCACGGCTTTGGTCAAACAATCTGATAAATTACTGCACGAGTATATATCCCCACATAACTACATAAACCTGATTCTAGAATTTTCCAATAAGATATATCGGGTGAGACTGCATTTGTATCGTAGGTGCTGTCAATGGGATCCTCCTCTGTCGATCCAATATCTTGGGATTTTGTTACCGAATGAGGATATGAACTTGGGTTGACGAGAATAAGGAAAACATAATTCTTGAAAATGAGCTTGCTAGTGGGAACCCTTGTGAATAAAAAAATTATGATTGTGAAAACCCTCTGGGTGAAATCAAATATATCTTGTTTGAAAACTAGCTTGTTAGAGGACAAGGTTTGAAAATAAGGGAGAAATAAAGTATTCCATAATTATTTTTAAATAAATTTTCCAATATTTTATGCTACATCAGAAGATATTTTTTCATCTCCATATCTATGTTGCAATTCATCATGCTTCAAGCTCCAAATTCCACATTGCTCTTTATTGCAAGTGTCTACACCATTGCAGACCACATTAGATCTTCTCCTTCTCAAGATGATACTTCACATTTCAAAATATTCATAGGTAGGTACATGTATGTTTATTTTCCTTATTGTTAGTCAAATTCATTGACTGTTATGGATTTGTATTTGGAATTGCACTTCATCCTTTTTCCCTACTTCCTCCTATATTTCCAAGGGTAGTAAAAACTTTCAGTTTTTGGGAAGAGGAACATGATTACCTCTATTTTCCATTTCATCATCATCTTTATTTAATATAAACCTTCACCCTCATCTATACTTCCATAGTCGATTCCATTCCAGCATCACCCCCGAAATATCCAAGCATGAGAAGAATCAATGCCACCTTACTGTTGTCACACAAGAACCAACAGTAAAAAATGAGGTTTTGCTACCGTCACACAAGAACCAGTGGTATAAAAACAAGGTTTTACTGCCGCCACACAAGAATCAACAAAAAAAATAAAAGAAGAAGTTTTACAGCTGTCACACAATAACAACCAATAAGAAGAAGGGAAGCAACTCATATACAAGGCAAATCCAGTACAAGAAAAATGAATGTGTTTCTCCACAAGAACCTACAATTTAATGAGTTGCTATAGAATCCATTCCTACACAAGAAGTATGTTGTCATACAACAAGGTAGAAAATAGAGGTATTTGTTCCTTAATTTATTCATGTGTGCAACAATGGTCACATTTTCAAAGAATAGAAATCAAGTTGACAGCTATTGGGGATACATTACATATGGTCTTTGTCTTGGGATGGAGCTTAGCATACTTGACAAAGAAATTATTAATAAGAAGGTGCAACCACATATTCAGATTCCTTATTCCACTTTATAGAGGATACCATAGCTTAATGGGATTGATTATTATAAAATATGTTGTTGATTTATGCATATAATCAGTTTGGGTAATGAATGAAATTTTTTCATATAGAGGTTTGATTGGAACTTTTCGAGTGGTGTGATCCCTATCCTTGTAGTTATGATTTGCTTCATGAGTTCTGGTTGTTCTTTCATTACAAAGAAGAGAGAAAATGGTTGTAAATTTAAAAAATATGGAATTATCTAACCTACCATTAAAATATAGGGTTTGTAAATTTAGTGACTGTCAAAAAATCTTGGAGCATATTGGATCCTCAGGATGTCATGAAGAATTGTTGTAGAAATAAGAGAACTTGGATGTGTCATGGGTAACAATTACATCACATACAATCCTTATGGAATAAATTCATAAGGTAAATTGTGCCACCAGTCCACAAACGAGAGTTAAGAGTTACTTGATGCTTGAATCAGTACCTTAATACCATTTCAAGTCATCTCTTTACCCAATGTAAAAAGGAAATGGATAAAAATTGTGAATAGAAAACTGTTCATCACCCTTCTATGTGTGATCTACTTAGAAATATTGTACAACACAATTAGTTAGAGTCTCTGAATTGTACTTAATACTTTTTCATCATAATTGTGACTATATTGTTGAAGGGAAAATTGCTTGGAATGAATGGCTATAACATCAATCAACCCTTTATATGGACTGGTTTGAAATCTTTTTATTGGCTTTGGTTATGGAATCTCTTGGAATCTACCCACTCAATGTTCCTATAGAAGCTACAAGAAATAAACAACAATTCATATCACATCTGTGACATACATGTGGAAGCATTTTGGCATGTGGTATGGCAACATTATGCATAAATATTAACACAATTGTGGAAACCTAGATTTACTACCTATGTGTTCATATTTTGATGAGTAGCAAAATACCTTCAATGGCCATCTTTTCATGCGATGTGATCTTATACAATTAATTTTGGCACATACTTTCAAATTGGCATGTATGTGCAAGAGTTCGGGCTTCAAATTGATTAAGGATAGCCTGTGACCTTCTTATTTTACCTATGGATAGGCAAATATTTAGTTTGGGGAAGAAGACTATGTAGATCAAAAGAAACACATGAATTTTGTTGAAGGCCTTGAAGATAATTTGTGATGTATCAAATTAAACCAACAATCCTGTAGTGTTTTAACAATGTGTTTTATATTCTTAAAGATGAGTGAGGCTACTCTTTTTCCTTACTTACTGATGTTTGTACCATTTGACCTATCAAAGACAATTTCCAATAATATTTTGGGGACAAGAAATTAATTCAAACACAACAAGGAGAATGAGAATTTAGAACAAGATTTGAAAGTAACAAGGACATAAATATTACTTTAAGGTCTATTGAGATGAGGATGTTATTTTGAGACTGGAACTCAAATTTACTCTAATGTTTTGCGGTTCTAAATTTTTTTCAGAGAGCATATTTGAACAGATCTTCACTCAAGATAGTGGCTAATGAACAATTGGAGTTGAATTTTGATCCATGCTCATAGAAAGACACAAGTGGACATGCAATTTCATCATATTTGGGGGAACTCACAATGGTCATATGGTTTATGTTCTTTGCAAAGCGCTCATCTCTTCTGGAAAATCATGTATTTCATTAACATTTTTATGGAAAATTGCAGAATTTGAACTAGATATATCTCCGAAATGATGAATTGGTTATTTGTGAAACTTGGAGGAGATAATCAATATAGTAATAATAACAAATACAAAAAGTTTCAACTAATTCCAATGCATCATATTTTAAGAAATAGAGCATAATCACCTACATCCATATTTTCATTTTCTTGAAAACTGTGACATCTATTTCTCCAATTTTTCTCCAGGAGAAGCATAATTTCATTCCTAACACCCCTATAATGATTGGTAAAACCCAATTTGTATTTTTGGAGAAATCACATTTTTTTTGAAAGTTGCAAATCCCTATTCCACTCCCTACTGATTTCCAATCCAGTTACATATCGTTAGTCCATTGGCTACGTACCGAACGTAGTTTTCTTTCACTTTCACCTTGAAAATGTCATGTTGGCATGGAGGATTGTTCAGGATGGTATTTCATACCTCTTGAAGATCAAGTACATTGGTGTTGGCTTGTTGACATGCATAAAAAGAAACATCATTCAACTTGGTTGACACAGGGTTGCATGAGGACATGCAAAATTTTTAGTTCAAGGGAGATGGAAGGTGTTGAATTTAGCATCTTTTTATCATAATTTCACCGTATCTATAATCCATTTTTCTTATTCATATTCATGGACTAATCCCTTCTAATGCTCATATGTGATTCTTTTTGCTTAAGGTATTTTTTCTTCTTCAGTATATGTCTTAGTATTTCATTTGATTTTTGGCTAACATTGAGGGAATTAGTGTACTATGTATTTGCTTTGAATGTATTTAATTTGATTTTGACTAACATTGAGGGAATTAGTGTACTGTATGTTTTCTTTGAATATTGAATCATCTATTGGAAGCAACTAAAAAATATATGAGGGAGTTCTTTAGTAGCTGTGGAACCTCTACAGGATGTTGTGAAAAATCTATAGACAACTGCAAAAACTATACATGCATCTTCGAAAACTCTACAGGTAGTTGTGAAAATTCTATAGGAAATTGCGAAAACTATACAAGCATCTACACAAACTCTACAGGAAGCTACAAAAACTCTACAGGAAGTTGCAAAAACTATATAGGAAGCTATGGAAATTCTATAGGAAGATGCATAACCTCTTACAAAACCTACATAAAGTCAACAATTCAAATTTACCTTAAACCACCAACTTTCGAGAAAGATATTCATTATGAGGAATGTATTTTTATAAATCCATTATTTCTATTATTCTTATATGTCTCAAAACATGATGTTAAATTATTTGAATATTAAAGGTGAAAAATTGAGGTAGATATGAGTGCATATTTGTCTTATACACAAATAGTTAAAGATATCTATCAAATGTATGATGGAACTAAGAAGTCAAAAGTTGTTAGGAGACATTTGGGATGCGTTTTGACTATTTTATTATAGCTTTTATCCCTATATTCGAATTTGAATTCAAAGGGATCCTAAATAACATGTAGTTAGTAAAGATATTGGAATTAGTTTTGAATTATCTTGGAGATCCAATTATTGAGTATATTTTGGATCTTCATTTATTATTTGTTATGAAAAAATCATGTATAAAGAAGATCTCATTCTCAATTCCAAGGGGAGGACTCTTAGAGAATTAGTCTAAATAAGGATGGAATAAAGTTATACTTTCATCTTGATTCAATATAGATCTTAGCTTTATAATTTTTGTAATATGATTATATTTATTTTATGTTGATGTAGTTTTACTTCATTGCTTAGTTTTAATTTCTTATTATGTGTGAAGGTTTTTTTTGCAATTCATTTTTAATCCATAGGTAAGTGATTTAAAAAATTTGTTTTAAAATGAATGTGCTTAATGCAATATTATTATTTTCTACCTTCGATCATAAACAATAAGTTGTATTTGGCAAGGATAGCTTTTAAATTTTATTTTTGCAATTTACCTTTCTATAAAGTGTGGTATGAACTTAGATTTAGAATTTACTTTCTTGCATAGTGTGAATGTAGTCTTAGAATTTACTTTTCCCTGATTTAATTTTAGAATTTACTTTTCCCGCAAGGTACCATTTCCTTTCTAGCATGGTGTGAATTTTAATTTCTACAAGAGTGATTTAGGATTTAAATTATGTAGTTAGTTTTACTTTGCAAAGATGGGGTTTATTCAGGAGACATTTGATTCATACTTCTCATACACGTAGCCATTATGAATTTAATTTCTCATGTTGTGTTTTACTTTCCTACCATGTGATTTAATTTCCTTGCAACTTAGGTTAAGTAGTTGTTTAGTTGTCTAGTTCCTTTCCAAGGCTATGTAACTGTTCATACCAATGTTTGTAATTAAGGTTATTGAACTACAAATTCAAGTAGATAAACCAATTTACAAGTAGATTGTGGTTTGCACATACAGTGCACAATAACTTGCAAGTTCCCAATGAACACAGGATTGACAATTAATGTACAACTTAGTTATTTTCTAATTTATTCGAAGGAAATAGAAAAACCCATCAAGTTTCATGGTTTTTATAGCTTCTACGGTGAAAAATTTAGTGGATTGTTTGAAATCATTTTGTTTGAAGATAAATGAACTTTTGTTGGAGTAAATATTTCAATCCTAATTGATCCAAATATTGTAGATTTGAGTGTCCAATTTAATTTAGTGAGAATAAGTATGATTTCTCTTTTTATTGATTCTATGAAGGGTGCCTCAAAGTGGTAAACAAAATATGCAATTGTTACAGTTGAAAATTTGTCCATGCTGACATTGTATTACATAGAATTCCAAGATACTATTAAGAAGCTTCTTATGGATATCAATAATTTCAAGGTACACAATTTGAAAATTTTATCTTAGAAAGTGTAGTTTGAAAGGAACTATTTTCCTAGTTGAATTTGAGTCCCCACCATATCATTTATTTTTATCAAGGATGGGTAATTCAAAATCATCCAATGAGAAATTCAAGCTCTACTTACTTAAGTGAAGAAGAGAAAATATATGGATAAAGGAATTGATTATCTTGTGAGAAGCTGATATAGGGGGGTATTTTTACCACCTACATATTCCACTAATTCATAATGGTTCCACATATTGGAATTTTTACTCTGGATTTTTTTGTATCTTAAAGCTCCAACATTTTTTTTGGGGCATTTCCCTTGCATTTTTAGTATTTAATATAGGCCACAAAAAATAGAGAATGAATTCATCAATGAATAAATGGATTTTGTATGTAAATGTTACACCCCTTGGTAAGTTATCATATCAACTAGCCTCATTAGGGTTTGCATTCCCCTTTTCCACATATTTTCCTAGGGTTACAATTTCGCAACTTTAGGGGTTTTCATCCTAGGGCATCATACTTTATGTTAAAAGGAAAAGTTGGCCTATTGTAAAGGACTCTAGTGAATGAGTGTATCCTACAAACATCTATTCAGAGACAACCTACCATCATTCTATCTATTTTTATAATTTGCATTTTATAATCTTTCTTGGATTTCATTCACTAATAGGATTTGGGTTTTTACTGTATTACTATTTTCCCACAATATCTCTATGTATGTGCTTCCATTTATATTCACTCCATTCATTTCTCTACATAACCTATATAAATGGTATTAGAAGATTCTTCTCATTTTTATATCTATATGCATGCATTCCTAATGAGAAAGATGAGGTTAGGATATAAGGAGTTGGGTCTTGAATTAACTGAACATGGGGAAGACCACTCTCATTGACCCAAGAAATCTCATCTGCCAGAAGAAAATAAATATGACGGGGAAAAATATCATATTAATTTATTTATTTAGTAATCCCTTGAATGGAAAAGGAATAATATGATGGATAATTTCACCTATATCCTTCAATGATTACCTTTAAACAAAAACCATTTTAGAGGCACAACATCCTTCAACATACAATTTAACTTTGAAATTCCTTTATTTGAAGGAAATATAGACAAAAATTGTTTGGAGACATTGTTAAATATTTTACAGGGTTATTACTTTAAAAAAAATATGATAGTGAAGAGATCACATTCACACTCCTTAAGTCCCTTTTCAATGTCAAAGATTGGTGGCAAGGTTAATGGGAGATACATATAGGAGATGAGTCTACAACATTGAAGATAGAACCCAATTGGGAAACATTTGTTGATACTCTCAAAGAGGAATTCTACCCCGTCAAGCACTATGACTACCAATACACAAGATGGCCAACTTTGTTCTACAAAAGAGACTATATAGTGCCAAAGTTAACCAATATGTTTCTTACCTTGTATTCAAATGTTGGTATTGGAGACTTCTTGAGGCACATGGTATTTAAGTATCATAATGGCATACGCAAGTACATCCAAATAGAGATACAATTTCTATATATTTCCTCACTGGGAGTCACTTATTTATATGCTATCAAATTTGACCAAACTTTAAGGAGAAGAATACATAAGAGTTTGGGTCTACAAATCCACCTCAACATACACATGATAAGTGTGGACATAAATTGCAAAACAAAGGACAGAGAAATAATATCCAACCTTAGGAAAATTAGTCCAATCCACATTGAAATAAGGGCAACAAGACTGCAATAGACATTGGAAAGTGGTACGAATTCCACAGAATCCTCTAGCACAACACTTACAAATGTCACTAGAAGCAATCATTGCTTACTAAGATGAAAGTGCTAGAGTTGTAATTTTATTTGGATCTTGATAATTGAAATTAGATTATTGATGTGGCACATGGTACTAAAATCACAATTGTAAAGATCCAAGTAGAAGAGCTATAGGGGCTAGAGGAAGGTGAACCCATTTTCCATTCATAGATGTGGGTGAATATGACTCCACTGTATCTAATTATTGATAACGATAGCCAAATGAACATGATATAAGTAGAGGTAATCAAGAGATTACATTTTTCAACCTTCCATTCCCACAACCATTGGTTGTTTGAGCTAGATACATGACATATGAAATAATTATCATTGCCACTTTCCCTATGAAATCAAGACCTTCCAAGATATTGTGTGATGTTTCCTCACTTCAAGTTTGTGATGAGATTTTAGGAAAACCTCATGTGCAGAAATAACACATTTTTTATGTTTCTATGCCTTATAGTTTCATTGTTACATTGGGTGTTCATCTCTATAGAGTACCAAATGTACTTCCAACTACCATAATTTCCTTGATCTCAATGAAGTAATGTAGGAAGGTAATCTCTTGGATTGGCATATTTATCCTATTCATTTTTTAATTAGAAGGTGAACCAAATATCTCTATTACTGTCATTTCCTCTATATGTCGTGAGGGCCTCTATACATATTAGAAGTAGGTGGAAAAGATAGTGGAATAACACAAAGATATTCAGTTTTCCTCTAAGGGTGATTCTACACTACTAGGTCAAGCATTCAATTGATTTGAATTGGTTTCCCTTTCCTTAATAACCTTGCATATAGACACTCTCTTCTAAATATTGAATAAATAAATAAAAAGATTCAAGATATCATAAAATAAGGCCACATTTTACCAATATCCTCACCTTGAAAGAGCCCAATTGTGTTGGTGTAGAAGGACATGACATGGAGGCCATGTATTGATTACAGACCTCTAAACAAAATCATAGTAAAAAAAGTGATATAAAATCCCCTATATTGATGATATTATTCATCAACTCAAGGGTGGAAATTTTTTTAGTTAGATTAATCTCAATTCAAGCTACCATAAATTACTCAGTTAATAAAATTATGTTGGAATACTACCTTCAAGTCTAAAGAAGGATATTTTCAGTTGTTGGTAATGCCTTTTGTATTGACTAATTCTCCAACAATGTACATGAGGATGCTAGATGATATCTTGTGACCATTCATAAAGAAAATTTGGTTAAATATTTGGATGATATATTCATCTTAAAAAAACTTGGGCATAACATTTGCAACACATTTAGAAAATATTGAACACCTGGAGACAACACAAGTTGTATGCCAATTCAGAAAAGTTCGCATATGACATTTTGATAATTTAGTATCTAGGATACATCATGGCTGAACATGATTACATGTGGATCCAACCAATATCCAAGTCATTTATGATAGGCCTATTGTAAAAAATCTAACAGGTCTTTGTAGCTTCTAGGTCTCACCACCTTCTATTATAGTTTTGTGTTGAGTTCTCTCATATCACTTGGCCTCTAATCCTATTGGCTAAGATTGGGGCCAAATCTACATTCATTTGGTTTAAGAAAACAAAAAAAAATTTGAGGATTTAAAACATAACATTTGTTCGATGCCAATACTCACTCTACTAAATTACCTGCAACAACTCTTTGTTATTGTGACCAATGATTTATATTATGTTGTTGGTGTATTCCTCACTCAACATGAAAATATAGTGTCTTATCATAGTGAGACACTTATGTTATGGTTCACAAGTACCCCTCCTATTACAATTATATGCACACCATTTTGTAGTCTTGTCGCCAATACGAGGATCACATCTTAGGGTGGTAGATGATCATACACACTAATGAAAAGAACATGTAGTTCATGTAGATGCAAGGAAATTTACATAACAATCACCATCATAAGTGGTACACATACAATGTACATGCATAAACTCCACTTGAACATCAAGTACAAGGACACCACAAATCATGGTGTATACTACATCATCTTGTTGATGAAATTGTCATTGATGCCAACATGTACTTGTAGTGGCCCCACAAGTTGTCATTGATGCCACCAAGTTCCTCTTGCAGTGCCTTGGACCCCTCAAAGAGTGGATTTGTGCCTTGAAGCACCTTGTACCTAGTTGACAAGGTCCATGTACCCAGAATGCTAGATATTGGATCCACCACCCTGGTGATGATGTTGAAGACCCTTGAGATGGTGTTGAAGCCCTTGTAGATGATGGAGAAGCCATATATGTGTTGAAGAAGCATTAATGACCCATTATGTGGACATTCATTCTTAGATGGTGTCATGGTATCCCAAGAGAAGGCCTGGAAATCCTACAGGAGGTAGCATGTTGTATCTTGACCCTTGGAGGTCTACTTGTGTGATTGAGGTGGTTGTAGAATCCCATGAAGCCTCTTGCTTGATGAAGAATCCTTGAAGAAGCCCTTGGACCCACACTTAGTGGTTTGATGATATTGCAACCCATGTTGGGGTCATGGAGCTCTTGTATGATGATGATGACCTTGTATGGTCTTTGACATGCTATGGAACCCATGAACATTCCCTTGGTATGATGAAGAATCCCATGAATACTTTTCCATGGTGAAGAAGAATTGGAAATATCTTTTGGACCCACAATCGATGGTTTAAAGGTCCATGTACTCTTGATGAATATGATGTGGTCATTGTTGAATTGATGAAGACTTGGAACCCTTGATTGTGACCTTGATGTCCTTGGTATGGTCTTGGAGCCAGCTACTTGCACATGACATGGTTAGATGGCATGATGAATGCACCCACACACATAGAGTGGCATGATAACACTTTGACACTCTTACTTATGATTGTGGAGGACACCTTTACCCTTTATGAATTTGAAGACACATTCCTATGAATTTTAATGATGTGGCAAAGAAAATACATGCAATTTTTAATGGTAGGGTTTGTGTGACAAAAATAAAATAAATACAAATACAAATTCAAATTAAAAAAATAAAATAAAAAATAATAAATATGTAAGGAGGACGAAGTGCAAATTCGCTGACTAAGGTGAATGTGGACTGTGAAAATTTAGAGGTAGCAACAGAGCTAAAAAATGCAAAACTGAAATTTTGGAGAAATATAATATCCTTTTGGACTAGTGTTGGAGGCCTTTCCACACATAAAATAGTACCTAATTTTTATTGTACCAGCACCAGTTGTAAAGAAAATTCGAAAGTATCTTGAAGGTGCATACTTTCTAGAAACAATCGAGTTTTCACAGAGAACATAGTTTGGAGTAACAGTCCTTTTTTTTGGAGCAGTAGTCTATACCCGAATTTGTAGCAGAAACAATGAGGAGTGTGCCCTAACAACAAAGCATAATTTTGGGTCTTGATCTATCCAATAAAGAGTAGAGAGGTGAGATCGCTGCTGAGGTGGTTTACTTTTTCCAATAGTTCCAAATGTTTGCAGCAGTGGATATCCAAGGTATACAACACATCAGAGAACATTTTTGTTTGGTTAATTTTTATGTTATCGAATTCTTCTTGCATGAACAGTCCATTTTTGGATGATGGCCACTTAGGGTCTCTCTCTCAAGAGGAAGAAACACAGAAGGTATGTATACAACCAAAGAATGTGTGTAAATGTATAAATGAGTGATGAATAGGGATGTATGAGGTGATGATACAATAGCACCTTTGGATGTGTGAATACACCAACAAGCAATGAAAAGTATAGCTTATGATGATATTAATATACACAATTGTGATCTTCTACAAAAACTGAATAGACACGATACCATAGATATATGATTTACACTGTATGATGATGATGTATATGATACAATGATAATGAAAACCCTATGATATGATGCATTCATACTGATGATGTACTGAATGATGATGGATTTCTTCCCTAATGCACAGTATCAAATCATCCACACATACAATATGATGATAATTAATGAATTCCCTAATGCATAGTTTTAGAGTAGACACACATATAATATGATGATAATTGATGAATGACCTAATGCATAGTTGTAAAGTAGCACATAAATATAGTGCTTTGATGACAAGCTATCATTGACAAGGGTATTTGGAAGGTGGTTGGTATTCTACAACATTTATACATGTCACAAATGTGGAATCCAGAGTGTTGATGCAATGCAAATGAAAGGTATGAATTCTCTTTACACACTATGATAATGATGCATGAAAATGAACAGTGATGAATGTGCATCAGTGATACATACAACAATGTGTGAAAGTGATGTACAGTGGTGAAGAATGCAATGGAATATAGTTGTCAAAACCCCAAATTTTCCAAAAAAATTTAAAATTTTCAAAATACAGATAATTTTCAAAAAAATGCAGTAAACTAATTATTTAATTAGTTATATGTTTCTGAATCCATTATCTGAATTATCTATTTGGTTATGTTTATTGATAGAGAAGTTCCTTTTCAGTTTACTGACTTGTTTTCTCTTTGTGACCACAATGTGGGACTGTCATGAAATTATGGGCTTACTTAGCTTTCGAGCAAATGCAGAGGTTTCCTGTTCTTACAGACTACAGGTAAGAAGTTCGGGTGCTGTTGTCAAAATTCTAAAGCATTTAATTACAAGTTCATCGCAAAATAAAAGATCAGTAAAGAAATTATATACTAACCAATTTCCAAATTTTATCAAGGTAAAATCATTAAACTGTCTTCCTTTTTAAGATGCTAAGAAATGAGATTTAGTTCTGTTAGTAATGGCTACAGCTGCCTTATTTCCTAGTAGCTGTAAATTTATAGTTCCTGATATTTACTGAACTATTGGATGTCTATCATAGTTGTCAAGTGTAAAAATCCTTAAATATTTCTTAACAAGCATCGTAAGAATGGCAGAGTTATAAAGTCAATGTTCTAATTCACATTTTACAAAATTACTATTTACACCATGATTGACTGGGCTACTACTTGATATGAACATAGTGCATATTGATAAATAGTTTATATACCAAAATTCTACTTTCCATTACTTTGAAATTTAAAGGGGTTATAACCTTAATGCATACTACAGTCATTTAATTTATACTAGTGTTGGAGGGTTAAATTCTTCTGTGTTGTAATTGCTTGGGAAGTATCATTCAGTTATGGTTAGAATGTATATCATTAAATTTTCCAGATTTAATCATAAGCATTCTGAGCCTTAACATGCTTAAAAGCATATCTTGCTAGTTCAATAATAATCATACAAAGATAAAGAGACTAACACTAACAAGAAAGATATTTACTAAAGATTGATTACATAAATTTCTTTCATGCATAACCATTAACCTAACCTTGAATAAAGTTTAAGTTGATTTAGAAGTTAAATGCTATGTTTATTGAACAAAGGAATCATAGGATAGACCTCACCCATGAAGATCCTAAGGTTTACTTTAGAATCTAAGTTCTATAATCTTTTACTATAATGCTTCATTTATCTCTTTTATATGCATAACGTATTAAGTTAAATATTGGTTCTACTTTTGCTTATGTTATAACTACTTGATGGAATGAACACTTACTTGTGAGTAAAGTTCCCACCAAGAAAATAAACATTATTAGTTTCTTTATAAAACATACTTACAAGAATTTGTCACTAGTAAGATATAATTGCTTTATGGTAAACTATTTGCTTAGCATAGAAAAAAAAAGGGTTATGCAAGGTCCACGCCATGATGTAAACAAGGCTAATACTCGACTTATGATTTATGAACACCATACTTTATGAAGTACAAGGGTTGTGAGATCCCCACGACCATGATGATGGCAAAGGAAAAGGGTTTATAGTTTAATTATTAATAATTTCTTTGCTCCATGCAACGTTTGGTAGGTTGACTTTGGGCTAGGTTTATAATAGAACCTTCATTACAGCAAACGAATGATTGGCAAGAAAAACTCCAGTGAGGGCATGATGCAACTATAGACCAAAAACCCACTGCATGCAAGAATTTAAATGATGTACGTGGCATTATCTTATCCATGTATTGCATAGTTAAAAGGGCCACAGCAAACCCTAGCTTGTCATTCTCTCCTTCACCTTCAGGCTCCTATCGCTCTGCAGCGATGTTCTCAACTGCTTTGCCGCTTACCTCTTGCTGCTGATAGTTTCCCCCTATTACTGCTCCTCCTCCAAATCTTGTCTCTAACACTTAGCAGAGAGGTGCTATCACAACTCTGCTTGATACTTGGGTAAGGGTTGGTGATATTTTCTCCAGGGTTTAACTTCCCTCGTTTTCTCCACTTGGCATTTGCTAGTCTGCAAGTCATTCCTCCCTTGGGCTCGGCCATGGCAGTCGAGGTTTTGTGTTAAAGTATTTGGTACATAGGGTTTGTAGTGTTTGGTTACAGCCAAAGAGATACATTTGCTCAACCAAAAGCTTCAACTCTCGACCTTTGTTGGTGAATACAGTGTTAGTAACCTCCGACTTTCCTATGGTAGATGAGAGTCTGTCTCCTCCTCGTGTTGGTCGCTGCGTTGCTGGTTATCGGTGGTTATATTTCAATTAAAATTTGAGGTAAGGAGTCATTGATTCTTTCGTTATTATTTCACATTTCTTTACTTATATGACTGTTTACTTTTGGTATATATTATTAACAGTAGAAAGTGTGATGAATTCGCAGGTATAAACCTATCTCTTTCTCTTTGCATAGCTGGTACGAGGTAGCGACGACTTGATGGTTACGTAAGCCCTGGACTTTCCATGGCTGTTCTACCTTGTCCAAACCCTTATGGGATATTTTGGGTTGGTAGTCGTGGTCTAAATAATCCTTGTGGGTTTTGATTATTCTGGTTATTTGATTCCCTGTTTTTAATGGGTGTTAAAACCCTTTCTCAACGCAGGTTTCTCCAGCTTCGGCCATGAGTGTAAATTTTGTCTTGTTTTGAATAACGTGTTTATATATATATATAAATGGAAAGGCTGTAAAATCCTCACTCTATGGATTTTAATTACAGCCGCGAGTAAAATACTGAATTGGATTCTACAGTTGTTAACTCTGTTGTATATTTTGGATTAATAGGGTTTTACCCTAATTTGACAGTATGAGAAAAATATTACAGCTTCTTTAAAATTATCGTAAATTTATATTGCTCTTCTGTAAATTATGGGGGGTTATTATTTATGCTTTTAGAATATTTGTTAAGCTCGATAAGTCGAGCATTCTGTTACTCTGTTGTTACTTCTTGCACGATAATGTACTTGATTTTTAATCATAATATTTTTTAAATTCATTGCTAGGGTTTCATGTACATTGTTTATATATTGACTTACTTTATTATTAAAGAAATTGTAAATGTTGTTATATAGTTTATACCCTTCGAAAATATAGGGTCTTTATGTTTTTAATGAAGTTCTTAAGTAACTGTCAGTTAATCTTTGAGTGCAGAACTTATATTTTATTCAGGTTTACAATAATGAGATAAAAGCATTACTTTAATTACATGATAATACTATTCCTATAATTTGTATATTTCCTGCATACTTAGTCTGTATATAGTTATAATAAGAAAGTATTCTGTAAGAATGTTATCTTACCAGTAAGCACTATTGCTTCTAATGATATTTATACTTAGTTTATTTCATAAAAGCATAGAGAGATAATATTTTGTTGTTTATTTCTTATTTCTTCTGTGCTAAATACTTTATAAAAGTTCTCTTAGTATTTATTTTATCTTATTAAGTTATGATGTCGTTAAATATAAAATAAAACAATGAACAAACTATCTATGATCTACCTTGTGTATATATTGTAATATTTGTTTAAACTTTATGAAAGTTAGAATTATAGCTCTAGATATTGTTCGAGCTCTGTTAGATAAAAAACATAATGAATGAATTAGTTACATTACTAATCATACATAAAATCTAAAACCATCTTGGTTTGACAGTAGAATTAAATCAATATTTCACTATTCCTACTTTCAGTTTTGTTGTTAAACATATAGTAGTTAAATTATCCTAAGCTGAAAGAAATAAACTGTAAAATTAAACAGTATGTTTATCTAGTCTAGTCCTACTCCAGCGTAACTATTATGTTCTTCTCTTTGGTTTAAAAAAAAAAGAGATAATATGATTACTAAAATTAAATACTGTTCAAGGAATAGTTTTATCTACTAACACACACTACTATCAGTAAAATGATATTTCTTCTGATAATAGATAAAGAAAACATTCTAATCTTCAGGCTAACATCTTAATCTACATTTTCATCATACTATCTTTATTTATAATTTCTCCACCTGTGCTGGAGTACGGTCTGGATCACTCCAGATGAGGAAAAATGCAGGTAGGGTTTTATTTCTCATCGAACTGATTCTATTACGAAACCAACTAGGAACAACTTCATTGCTAAACCATCTAAGTGTTTACATCATAAGCTATACTACAACATTCAATCATACACAGATAACAACACATAAATTTAAGTAATTACAGAACCTGTTCTCTGCGCTTGGATGACAATAGCAATGGGAGGCCATTCCTCCCTGCCAACTCCTGGAGAGCACTCAAACAGCAACTCCTCAGGACCCCCGAGCTTGCTCTGGTATCCCTGGCTGGGACTAGGTGCAGCAATAATCAAGTAACAGTCTTCAAACTCGATACCAATCCTGAACTTATCAGTAAATTCTTTGAGCTAGCAAGCTGTATCAGACCAAGTTACTGCAGATTATCTCTCAAAACACCTTCCTTACAGTTTTCCCTTTTCCCCAATGAATTCCTTGAAGTGCATTCCTCCTGAATGATTCTTCTCCTGGAAAATATTTGAGCAACCTCAACTCTATTCATTAGGTACTTTTAAAAGATTGCTTAGGTCTTTTTTGGGTTAGTTGTCATTTATTGAGCCACCTGCTCTGATCCCACTTTCTTGGGGGATCATGACCCCAAATGTAGGGAAGTTGCCACCTGCAACATAGGAAGTGTTTGAGGATGTTTCCACTTGTATTTTTCTCTCCACCTAGTTCCTTCTACCAGTTTCACCAGTAACACTCTTATTAACAGCTCTCCCAAGCTGTTGTCTCCACTTTTTATTTATTAATAATAAAATATTCAGAATCACATTCCACTTCTTTTGACTTTGCTGAGTCATCAGTTCCTACGTAGCATTAAATTTAACATAATGTCTTAGGAAATCAAATTAAAACAATGAACATTATTTTACAAAATTGGGGTATGTGACAATAGTACACAATGAAAGTATACAACAATGAACATGCATGATTTGATGCAAACCCTATGATGCATACATGATGCACACTATGTATACTATGACTACCCCAGACCTTAGATGATGATGAAATATATGCACATGTGTAAATTGAACCCAAGAGATAGAAGAATTACACTCACAAAATTGCTAATCAAACATGCAAAATTAACACTAAAGGAGACTGAAATTAGAGCATAACACTAACCTGTATTGAATAAGTGTACAATAGCCAAACTTGTGAAGTAACAGGTTGCTGAAATATATAATTACATGAGAGATTCAAATGCATAAGGATACCATTCTAAAAGTTCAAAAAGTAGGCTTACTAAATCTAGTCAAATCCCCCATAGGTGCATAAAGCAGTTTCCAAATCCACCAAGTTGCTCACGAATTGGATAAGTCAAGTAGGAAAGATAATGAGGGATGGAAAGACAACTCATAAATTATTTTATTAGGATAAAAGGAGGGAGGATGATGTGGGAAAAAAATAAGTCAACTACACCTAGTCTATCTTTTCCTTTTGCCTTAATTCTCAATAAAACATGCAGCTTTTCAGAAAAAAATAGATATGCACTTTGGAGGATCTGGAATAAAGTAGACATGCTAAAAAGGGTTTCTAGGAAGTTTCCCAAGCTCTCCATGACTCATTTTTGGCATGTGTTGACGCCTAGGACATGTAGAAGGCAACTAGCATAGAGTGGAATCTAGGAGACTAGGTAATAAGACAAAAATGATTTAATTATTGTCTAAGGTAGGTAAATATGGGTTGATTATTCTAATAGCACAATGGTGTGTATACAACGAAGTGGTGAAGAATCCAATGATGATATACTTACAATGGTGAAGTGTGTACAGTGACATAAACAGGTATGCACATATAATGATGATCAATGATATGTGAATTGGACCCTTGATGATACTATATACTTTATGATAATGGTATCCCAGTTGACACATGATTTATTACAAATTATTCTCTCCTATACTCTAAGATGATACATGCTTGTTGATGATGTAAAATTAATGCATGAATACTCCTTAAATATCACATCCAAGACAATGACCAGTTTTGTAGCAACAGATCAGGTGTTGATGTAGAAGAGATTGACCAAGCAAAGATTGATAAGTGTTGCAGCAGTGAAGAATGATGAGAAAAAATGGATTGACCAACATAGATCGAAGTGTAGAGGCACATGAGTTGAGATTGATGCAAGCTAAGTCTTGCACTTGAGGATTGTACTCCTCAAACCCTTCTTAGTTAGAGCTGAGAAAATCAGGATGGGTCTTGTTACAAGAGTTGGTGTTCTTTTCATCAGTTGGTGTTGATTGTAATCAAGAAGATTTTAGTATTCCATATACAATAAATAAATATCAAAATTACATATATTCTTATGTCTCTTTTGATGTGATGTTGTGCTTATGAATCGTGTAAAATTTGATTATGCATAGTGATTGATATACTCTAATTGATTAAAAGAAGGTAAAAAGTTTATAATTTTTCTCACATTGATTCACCCCACCTCTTAGTGTGGCCATTGTGTTTAACACATTTGAACTTGGGTTGTAGCACTAACTACAATGATAAAATTTTGTGGACATGTTGGCCCTTTCGAAACATAGGCATAATTCAATTAGAATTATGACCAATAAGGTAACGAGTTCGGTCGCAGGAAGGAAAAGGAAGAACAAAAGTAGATAAGGAAGAAAGAGTTAAGGCAAGAAGTAGTCGTAGAGGAAGCTGTGACAAAAGAAGAGTTCATGAAGGAAGAGTTAGCGACATAAGAGAAGTCACAACAGAATGAAAATTTGTGATGAGATAAACTGCAACGGAAGTAACCATGCTAGAGAAGGTGTGCAATGGTGCAACAACTGAATGATGGCTCAAGGAATATCGTGGGTATGAGGTCGACTAGAGTTGGTGGGAGTCACACATGCTGTAAGGAATAAACTAATATTTGTACTTCAAGTCGTTAGTTCTTACTGACAAATGTCACTAGAATAGGAATGATAATTTGTTGGCTAACTGAATGAAGTTGGATGAAAGAGACATGTAAGAGTCCATAAGAAGGAATAACCCAGGCTATGTGTGGGTTACTTACTTATGGTTAGTTTATGGTTGTTTACGTCCTTACTATTGTTGCTTAGCTAGTCAATTGAGTACAGAGTCAGTTAGTTGCTTTGTGTCTGTAAGAAGGGTCGAGTAGTCTGCAGCTGAGTGCGCAGAAGTATAGAGAAGAGTAGTTGATCCAGGCTGTGTGTAGATAAAAAATAGATTCAAGTAGGAGAATATTGAGTGGTAGAAGACCAGAGAGAATGAGAGGAGATATAATTCTATATAGATAAGAGAAGAATATCTAGAAGACAGTATGTAGCTCAGTGCATAGACCAAAGCTTTCATATATTTCTCATGCTTCATAGCATGATTAGCAATCCCTAGTAGTGATTTGAGATTGTTGAATGTATTCTCACAAAAAACTTTGGTGAAGATGTCTGCTACTTGTTCTGAAGATGCACAGAAGAGTAGATGAATGGTATCATCATGCACAAGTTGTCTGATGTAGTGCACGTGGATATCAATGTGCTTGGTTCATTGTCTCTGAACTGGATCATTGCATATTCGAATGGTGCTTTGATTTTTACAGTAGATAATAGTTGAAAACTATGATTCGAATTCATATTCTCCAAGTATTCCCTACAACCACAAACATTGAGTTGTTGCATTTACAACTCCTCTATACTCTACTTCTATATATGAGAGTGCTATAGCACTCTGATTCTTGCTTGACCAACTTATTGGTCCTTCTGCAAGCATGAAAACATATCCTAATGTTGACTTTCAATCTGTGTTGTCACCTACCCAATCACTTTCAGTAAACCCAATCAAATCAAGATCATATTTTTCTTTGTAGAAGATCCCATGAGTTCTTGTTCCTTGAACAAAGTTTAGGATACTTTTGGATTCCCTCCAGTCGATATCATGAGGCTGATCTATGTATCTTGAAGCCACACTATCTGCATAATATAGATCATGTTGAGTGTGTGTAAGATAAAGCAAACACCCAATCAATTTCCTATACAGTGTATTATTTACCATAGGAGAAGAACCTGCTTCTTCAATCTTAACTCCTGAAAGGAAGGGAGTCTTGACACTACTAGATTTTGATCAAAATCCGACGGTTTTTTCCGACGGCGCATGGATTTTTTCTTTTAACCGTGCCAAAAATCAGAAAGATTAAATTTTTTTTGAAATGGTGGGGATAAGTGTCGCTTAAGCGACGGCATTTCTCCTAGGTGTCGCTTAAGCGACGGCGCAAAAATATATATCTTCCTAAGTGTCGCTTAAGCGACGGCTATCTTCCGAAGTGTCGCTTAAGCGACGGATCTAATTTTTATTTTATGATATGACCTATCATCATGGTTATAATCTTGAGTTTCAAACATTTTATATATTGTATTGGAACTCGGGTTCCAATCTTTTGAGACCCGACAACACACTGACATTGCAACATATTCTTCAATTGTCATGCTCCATCTCCTATAACTTTGGTGTGTAGTCCCTCTCCTCATTGGTAAAGTCCAACCACAAGGAGGGTTTGTTTCTTGATTTGCAATCCATTGTGTTAATGCTTGCACATAGTATATGAATTTTGCTTCCAACCCATAGAATGTGATTCTTGCAGCAACATTCCAGATGTTAGTAGTTATGCAAGAATAAGATCCAGAAAAATTTACAATATTGGGTTTTTCACATTGGTTTCATTTGTGTGAAGAAAATCAGCATCAAGCTTGGGAAGAATGACTACGCTGAAAAAGTTTTCTTTTAAATTGGCTGGAGATTCACATCACGCCATTATTACATCAACAAATATTGCTATGTGTAACATTTACTTGTTAATGTATATTGTTTTATTTTCATTGGGAAACTACTTATACTTTTATATAAATTGTCTTCATGTTCATTTTGACAAAACCTACTCGATAACATTTGAGCAAATAGTCTTCCAAGTCATCTCATTAGATCCTTGTAGAAGGTGAGTTATAAATTGAGGATTGATTCAAATATGTAATGCACAGAGTAGCTAGAAATATATATTTTCCATAGAAAACATCAAAGGATATAGAGGTGCAAAATACTTTGTTGGGTGGTCTCTTTTCTCATGGTTTGTAGGGAGTCCAAGGAATAAGACAAAACAAGGTAGAGAAAAGGTTTAGATCAAACATATAATATTAAAAGGGTTGTTTAGATTAGTATGTAGCATAGTTGTGGCATTTTAAAGATGATCTAAGTCATTCCTCTATCTATGGGTAATAATGATGATAAGGGTGTTGAACTTTGAAACACTCATGGATGCCTATTTGCTTATACTACTGAGTTTATGGAAACAAAGATGGGAATGTAAAATTTTCTCTGATTTTAATCAATCAAATCAATAGGGAAAATTATAATTTATGGAAACAATCTTAATTATATTCGTGGATGAAGGAACCCAATTAATGAAAACTAAAACAATGGCTACAACTAGATAAAGCAAGTATACTTGTTGTTGTTTGGTTATTCTTTCCAACATGATTAAGGAGCTTGTGTTTATTCCCGAACCATAAAAGTAAGAAACATATACATGATGCATAATTTTTTTATGTATCCCATTGAATTATAATTACTAAAATGATTTACATTGATTAAAAATGAGGTTATACATGAGCATATTCCCATCAATGAAA
>LPNX010689208.1:232838-245434 GCA_001517045.1 Pseudotsuga menziesii | reverse complement strand
GGTAATGTACAAGATCTCTATACCAAGATTCGGGAGTCGTGAATAAAGGACAAACATCCATTATATGCAATTCAGCTTCATTATCCCATGCTTGTTCTTTGCTATCACTACTCCCAGCCATCAGCTTGCATAGCCCCTGACCCTTCATTATAGTGGCTGGTTTGAATTCTAAATCATATTCTTGTAGGGCTGTTACCCAGTTGCCCCTTCTTTCTCCCAATTATTTTTGAATGAGAAGGGATCTTACGGCTGGGTAAGGGACTATTACCTTGGTTCGATTCTTTAGTATATAAGGTATGAATTGTTTGATTGCTTTAAATACTGCGTATGCCTGTTTGTCAATGTTTGGGAAATTTAACTCAGCCCCCTGTAGCCCAGTGCTCATGAAAGAGATTGGAAATTCATCACCCCCATCTTCCCTTTACGTAAGTACGGCTGCCAATGAATCATCGGATGCAAAAGTGTACATAATGAAGTCTTTGTCCAAATATGGACTTTTAAGAGAGGGTGCATGTGCAACATCGGTCTTGATTTTGCTAAAAGCATTCTTTTCAGTCTCATTCCATTTAAACTGTGCATTTGCTTGACCATCTGCTGTAATGGTTTGACAGTTTGGGCAAAATCAGGCACGAACCTTCTTACAAAGTTTATTGTTCCCATGAAGGATTGCATTCCCTTCTTATTATGAGGCATGGGAATTTGTTCAATGGCCTTAACCCTTTCTGGGTCTATAGAGATACCTTCCTTAGACACTATATGCCCCAGTAATTTGCCTTCTGTGACAGCGAAAACGCACTTTTTTGGATTGAGGGAAATGCCATACTTTCTGCAGCGTTCAAAGATTTGCTTTAAATGGAATGCGTGCTCTCCCCTTTTCTTCGAAAATATAGTGATATCATCAAGATAGACCACCACACTTCTTCCAATCAGCCCGCGAAAAGCTATGTCCATAGCTCTCTGGAAGGTTGCGCCCGCATTAATCAGTCCAAAAGGCATTCTTCTGTATGCGAACGTTCCCCATTTAGTTCTGAATGTTGTCTTCAATCTATCTTCCTCGGCTACTAACACTTGATTGTAGCCAGAGAAACCATCCAACAATGAAAACATCTCAGAGCCGGCAACCATTTGTAGCAGTTGCTCCATGGGAGGTACCGGGTAATTGTCTTTGTCTGAGGCGCGATTCAGATTTTTGAAATCTACGCACAGCCTAATCTCTCCCGATTTTTTCCTGACAGGCACCAAGTTTGATACCCATTCCGAATGCCTTACCCTAAAGATAATCCTATCGTCCAGCAATTTCTTCACCTCGCTTTGAATTAGCGGCTCTAGCTTTGGATGCATTTTCCTCAACGGCTGTTGATATGGCTTGACGCCTGCTTTAATAGGAATGATGTGTTTGATAATGCTAGTATCGTAGGTATTTAAATATATGTATTTCCATGCAAAGACGTCTTTGTACTGTTTAAACAAACTGAGGAACTTGTCTCTTTCTGCTGGTGAACAACACTTGCCAAGGTTCACGAACTTGGGCTCTGTCTCGGTCCCTAAATTTATTAACTCGAACTATAAAGTTGAGCTGTGTGTCTTAATGTTAGCTGGTCTCCTAAATTTCTCATTCAAGTCAAACATTTTCTCCAGCGTCCTGACACCTTTGGGAATGAAATTATTATATTTCATTTCAGCCCGGTGTTCCTCATCGTCTATGATAGCTCCTTTAAAAGTTTCATCACTTGTCAAGCATTCGATTATCTGCTGATCATCGTCAAATACTCGCAAGTTGGTGATCATATCCGGCACGGAGGGCCTGAAAAGTAATTCAATAGAGCATTTATTATTAGTGGGCACCAGCCTGGCAGCTGATGTGGCTAAAAAATCAGCGGCTGCATTTTTTATCCTTGGAATCGAAATAATGTTAAAGGCCTGAAAACTTTTAAGTAATTCCCATACCTCATTTTGGTAAGCTCTCAAATGAGGGGAAACACAGTGTATTTGATTTTTTATTTGTTTCACAACTATTTCTGAGTCTCCGAAAACTTTTAAATTACAAACCTGTAACTCAATGGCCTTCTTGAGTCCCTGCAAAAGTGCCTCATATTCAGCTGTATTGTTAGTACATTCAAACTCTAACCTACAGGACAAGAAGTATTTATTATTTTGTGGATCAATAAGGACGCAGCTGGCCCCTGATCCTTCTAATGTTTTTGAGCCGTCAAAATATAAAGTCCAACAAACATTGTCTACTGAAAAAGAATCTATTCCTACAGCTAAATCTACTATTTTACAGTCAAGCTCATCAGCCTGAGAAAAACGAAGGAGATCAGGCTGGGTGTTAGGTGTGCTGCTAGCCTCTTCAGCTTGATAGTTCCCTAGTTCAAGTTCCAGAAAGTAGTTTCCCAATACAGATTCGACTGGTACATTTTTCCCATCTAATTGAGTGACATTGTACTTCATATGAGGCTCTCTCAGAACCTTGATCTGATTAGGACTCCCTTTGTATGGCAACCAAAGATGTGACCAATCTGTAGCGAAATACCCATTTAATTTGGCTGACCAATATCTACTCAAGACAAAGCCGTACGCATCTGGTATGTCAGCCACTACAATGTTGATGACTTGGCACACTCTATTATCGGATGCCAGGAGGATTAGCACATCTTCCATCTCACCAACTACCTTGACATCGGTTCTATCCAACTGCACCACTTTCCACGTGGTTGGCTTGGGTTGCCCATTTATTTTCTTACAAACTGATATGGGCATGACATTAATCGACGATCCTGAGTCCGCCAGACAATTGTGCACATTATGGTTAAAGATTTCAAATGTCAAAAGGAAGGGCGGATGCTTAGTTTTAGAATTACCACCAGTGCTGGCTTCCTCAATTTCTTCTTCTTGCCACAGCTGATTGTCAGTGGGGAGATTTTCTTCTAATGTCTCTAGTGCTTTAAACAACATTTCTTTCTGCTGAGGTATTTTGCACATTTCAAACAGCGGGACGTTTGCCTTTATTTTCTTTAAATCTTCAACAACGTCATATTTGATTAGTTGTCTAACGGGCTGAAGTTTATTTGCACTTACATTTTCTCCGCTTGGCTTGGGCGGTGTTCTCAATTGCCTCGGAGCCTGGCTGGTAATGGTAAATTCCAGAATCTGATCAGCCACGGATTTGTCTTGAAATTTCTTTTTGATATTTCTTTGCAGCCTTCGGATCTTTGGGAGCAGCAGACTGTCATCGCTAACTTCTCCTTTGCTCCGAGTCATGACGTTAGCTTCCCTGATATCTTTGTGTCCTTGAGTATTTTCTTTTTTCACGTCTAGTACTGAAACAGAGCTCCATAAGGCCATAGTCTCTTCTTCCTGTTCTTTTGTAGGTGTTGAAACAACATTTTCTTTCCTTTCATCGTTATCTTCTTCCGTTAATCTGGAATCCAGCATCTGATTCATGACCAATGTCATCGAGTTTATCCATTGTGGGCAGTTCTTTTCGGAATGGGGCTGTTGGTGGAAGGTACAAAAATTTTCCATGCCTATCTCTGTCAGATTCATAGATGTAGTTTTTTGGGGACGAGTTTGTGTCTGGTTGCTATCCTCCCTTCTCTTATAATAAGGCCTGAAAAAATTTTGCGCTTCTTTTTCCTTCTCCAAGTCTATGACCTTATTGGACAGCTTTTGCATCATTTTAGCCATACTTTCATAGTCTAGCGTCTTTTCTTCTTTCGGCTTGGTGAACAGTAAGGTTTTTCTTCCCGTACTTCTCTCTCCCGAGTGCTCCGGATAGTCCTCCACACTTTCTCTCTCTGCTTCCACCACTTCTGCCTCTTCATAGGTCTCTGTCAATGTAGGTTTAGCTCGGCCTTTTGCAAACATGGCTAAATCGGGACCCAAAGCTGAAGTGTAGTATTCGATCAGCACTTTGTCTGAAGGCTTATCTGTCTCAGAGAAATTTCTTAGATATGCTGCAAACCTTTGTGTGAAGCTGTGCACTTTTTCCTTTTTTTCTTTCTTCAATGCACACAGTCCTTTCATAAGAGCAGCGTGAGTCTTTTGGACAGCATACTTGCTCCTGAACATTCTCTCAAAAGTATCCCAATCTGGGATAGAATTAGTGGGCAATCCAAAATACCACGAAGCCGCAGTGCCTTTGAGGGTGTGTGGGAAAAGTCTACAAACCACATCTTCATGCTCCCCTGCCCTTAATCCTTCTATAGCCAAATAAAAGCTCTGCAAGTGGTCGTCTACCAATATCTTTTCATTAGGATCAAACTTAGGCAATAACTTTTCGAAGGCTTGAGGTAGGTCGTGCAAAGGTGGGGTCAAATTTACAGGTGATCTGGCTTTCCATGCGGGTGGTGGAGGATTAGGTGGGGGTTGGTTGGTGTTAACACCGGCCATGAGTCGGGGTGGAGAATGCGGAGGTGAATCAACAGGTGTGTGCTCAGGAGAGCTGTAAGGAGTGTCTAGGCCTACTTGGTTCAGAGGCAATTCAATCTCTTGTAAGGCAGTCTCCACCAGTTCTTGCCAGTCTCCCACCAACACCGAATCTTCTATTATAGGGCGGTCTTTCTTCTTGTACTCTCTTCTAGGCAACTCGGGGATAATTGGCAGTCCTCCGATCTTCTTTACATATGCACGGGTATGTCTTCTCAGATCATTTACAATTTCATTGCGAACAGGAAATAGATGTTCTCTGTTTCCTTCGTCTGGAATTGGGTTCAATGGTCCACTACTTTCAGAACTGTAACCAGTGGAATAATCTCTGTAAAACGGGTTTCCTCGGCCAGCCATGCACTGGCGGCCCTCCTTCTAGCGCCAAAAACTCTTGAGGCCTGAAAATTCGTAGGCGACAACAGAAAGGGATTCTCCCTAATCAGCGTTCCCAATTAGCCCGCTGACTGTTTGGTATAGGGAATCCGTCGGGTTTACGGTCCGGCTACCATAGGTCAAGTAACAAATAGAGGCTATACTGGTTGCGGCCCAGTCCACCAAGTTTTTGTATTTTGACTTAATGAATGATATGCACGTGCCTAATTAAATGCAGGGTGATCCAGATGCAAGGAGCGGTCACAAGGTGATGCGCAGGTTCTTACCTCTCGTCTTATGCTCACAAGCAAACAAACCAGGTGTGAACAGAAATAACTAACTATCTAAACTATTCCTAGGGAGCGAGGCTATCATCTTACATGAGCAATATAAGATCACATATGGTCAGAAAAATCATAGATAGCTGATACTTTCCTCACAGCACATGAAAACTACAAATATTCAAATAACCAGTTAGCCGATCATTCTATAACAACAATTATTGCTCTTAGTGAAAATGCACCCCAGAAAAGAATACAGAATAGTTAACAAGAACTTAGGTTCAAACATCAAATATCCTTACAGCACATGAAATACAGCTGAAAACGAGACAGTTCCTCTTCGACATTATTCATTAAATGGCATTAGTACATTTCACTTCTTTGCTCTTTCCAGCAGACAAAATTGCAGTTCACTTCACAAAACGAAATAGTTCCTTTTACCAGTCAACAATTACAAAATTTTCTAAGGGAAAAAAACCCTCCTTTCATCGGGCTTCCCATTATTTAAACTACAACTGATGTCCTCTGGGTTCCCTCAACGCGTGACCTTTCAGCGCCCTTGACGATTCCGTTTCTCTTCTGGTCGTTGCGTTTTTTCAATCATTTCAACAAGCGTTTTACCCTCTGATAGTACCTGCTGAAAACGCCTCATCGGCGCCTCGATCATCAGCTTGGGTTGTCATTTTCCTTGCCGTAGGCCGCTCTAGCGATCCATGTAACTCTCCCTGCATACAATTTAAGCACATTATCCACTACTTGAGATATTGAGCGTCAAAACCTTGTAACTATGATGAAATATCCATAAAGAAACTGGCCTGGCTCTACGGGCGACAACTTCACGGTAAAATGAATCGACGGTCGGGCGGTTCCTGGATCGGATGAGATAAGGTTCTTACACCGGATGGGAGAAGACTCCAGGAGCCGCAACGGCGGAGGAGTGCTAGAAGAGGGGAAGTGGAAACACGGGCGTCGTAGGCAATCGGGCGGCGGAGAGAAGTGGATCGGACGACAGACTGCTCTGCGACCCGCAACGGCAGACGGGACGCAAGCTACAAACAGGCGACAGAGGCTAAATAAGGCGAAGTTCGGGTGTCGGGTGAAACTCACGTCGGGACCTGACTTTATCTCCCCAGCCGCAACGTCGGGTGAACCGGAACTCTGGGGCAAGCGATTCACAACACGAATCGGGCGTCGGAGAGAAGCGTATCGGATGGAGACTTTGGTATAAGAGCCGCAACGGCGGGTGAGATAAGACTCCATTTCTTCCAAAAGAGGCCCGATCCAAAGGGAAGAAATAACAGCGCTAAGGCTCAAATGAGGCCAAAGAACCAAAATCTCGCTAAGGCAAACTTCCGCACTCTAAAGGGCGTTAAAAACCGATTCACATGACTCACATTGAACTGAACGGAACAGGCAAACAAGACGGACGTTCAACTTTAAAGTAAAGATACTCAAAGATGTCAAAATTTCAACAGTAGAGTCAAGTAAATCAAGATAAGGAGGGGTCCCAGAGTTTAGGTGCAGAGCTAAAGTCGGGGAAAAGGTTGCAGCAGCAACAGAACTCTAGACTCCACATTCATTTCAAGTTTTTTTGGAATTACAAGAATCAAATCCTAGACTCAACTATGGCCATAACTGCCAAAATATCTTATTATTGTGTAGTTGCTGGTTTTGGATCTTTAATCGATCAAACTTGGAAATTTAGCTATACCATAGGTTAGGAACTTTATGCAAAGGAAAATTAAGCAAGAGAAAAAACCAAGCCAAGGTGGTCCAAGCTCCAAACAACAACACCCATTATATCCTTCCTACGCAAGAAATCTTAAACAAGATTGGCACCTAGGACTTAGATTGCATACTTTTTATACATGCTCTTATAATGATGCCTTTGAGTTTGTTCATCTTTCTAACCCACCTTGTAGGTTGTGCACATTTGTCTGTATTTTCTTGTTGGTATTCTCTTCCATTTGAGAGTGGTTTTGGGTGTAGTTAATATTCTGGTTTTGGATTATGTAATTTTTATAACAATATGACCTTTGGTTGTTCGTACCCATCTTGGTAGGTGCAAGGCCTTGTCTTTTCTCTATGGATTTCAAAGTGAAGCAATGGATTTAATTGCCTATTTTTGGAGGAGGCAATTTCAAGTATTCCTAAAGTTGATGGTATCGAACGCTAAATTTTTTCACACTAGTCCTTTACAAAATCCAAACCATACGGAAAACGTAGGCAACAAATAAGTATGTAGTTACAACCCTAAATTTCACCAGTACAAGATCAAATTAAAACCATCATAGCCTTGAGATTGCACAATCACTCTACTCCTAACCCTAAGCATTACAAACATTCTCTACCTCTATCCTTTAGCATCATTTTTAGTCTACTCACCTTGAGGAGAATCCAATTTTCCCCATTTGGATAACAATTTATGTTTATTTATAGTCCGTTATCGATTCAATCTCGATTAGAGGAAATTTCAACTCAAAATGGGCCTCCTAAGGAAAATAATAAAATAATAGTTAAAATGATTAAATAGTATTTATTAATTTTGGAGGAATAAAAGAAAAAACTACTTTTTTTATTCGTATTTCGACATATCTCCCTGTGTTTTTACTCAAATTTCAATTGGGAGAGCTCATTTGATGCAGAATTAAATTCTGCATCCAACGATTACCCACTATGTATACTTTTGAAGGACCTCGCTACCCCAAAGACAAGAAATACCTGAAAAAACATGATGATGGAATTTAATTCCGCATCCAACGAGCTCTCCCGATTGAAATTTGAGTAAAAACACACGGAGATATGTCAAAAATACGAACAAAAAAAGTATTTTTTTATGATACCTATCCCCAAATTTATATTAAAAATTTGTCTAATACCTATACGGTATTTCAAATTTAAAGCAATTTCATTGGCTAACACATGATGACACAAAATTTGAATTAGGGTTGAAAGGCCCATTTTGAGTTGAAATTTCCTCTAATATTTTTCTTTGTACTTTTTCTCAATACAATATTTGGTATTTTATCCTTTTTCCTCTTCACTAAAAGTTATTTCTATGGTTTAGGATCAAAATTCAGATATCAATTTAACTTCCATTGCAACCGTCCTGATTTGATCTATGTAAAATATTTTGCAATCTTCATGGAAAAAACCCTAATATATGTTTGAATAATTCCCTTCAACTACCAAAAAAGAATTATGTTTAATGACAAGCATAGCCATGACCCACAATATGCCCTCGAGGAAATCCATAATTTGTTTCTTTGTATATTTATAACTAACATGTGTTTCTTGATCTAATCAAAATTCATTGCAATGGAATGCAAGCCTCTTGTTGTTTTCAAGAATGGGTTTCACAATCGGCCATACTAGTATGGTACAATTTTATTATTGATTAATTTAAGTATAACTACATAGCTATTTTGAATAAACTAACGTTGGTTGAAATTTTAAGAATGAAAGTTTTACATAGGTAAATTTTGATCATAATAATTTATTTTTATGTCTCTTGAATTTCAGATTGAATTAGTATCTTTAATTTTATTTGAAATCCTCATAGAATGCTCTAATATCTATAATTTGATTAAATATGAGGACAATGGCCCATAAAATCAAAGTGAAATGTCCTAGAAATCTGTTGCAACCCTGAGGGATAAAGACATTATAGTTAAATGCTTGCAACTAATTCTTCCTCTTCCTTTCATAAATCTTGGTTTCCTTAGATATTGGTTTTATTCAGTGTAGTGGATGCACTAAAATTACTTGAAACGTTCCTTGAATGTCATGTCATGCGATAATATTCAACATTCAATTAGGTCAATAAATGTACCTATTTGGTGAAAACAAATCCTTAGTGGAGGTGGTATAGGAATCAAACATCTATGACAAGAAATATTCAGAGTTGATACTATGAGGATGATGGCCCATAAAATCTATGATTAAATATGAGGACGATGGCCCATAAAATCAAATTGAAATGCCCTGGAAATCCATTGCAACCCCGAGGGACAAAGACATTATAGTTAAATGCTTGCAACTAATTCTTCTTCTTCCTTTCAGAAATCTTGGGTTCCTTAGATATTGGTTTTATTCAGTGTAGTAGATGCACTAAAATTACTTGAAACCTTCCTTAAATGTCATGTCATGTGATGATATTCAACATTCAATTAGGTCAATAAATGTGCCTATTTGGTGAAAACAAATCCTTACTAGAGGTGGTATAATAATCAAACATCTAGGACAAGAAAATATTCAGAGCTCACACTATTTAAAAAATTACTATTCCCAAATAGGATAAAACATAGAGGATTTAGTTCATAAGCAAATTGGCTGGGAAAGGAAAGCTTGAATAATGTAGTGAAAGAATACTTGCTTTTGAAGACTTGTGGGTTTCATCATCTTCCTCTTCATTTTGCAATTATACATACCTCTATTTTCACTGTTGGATCACCATCATGGACCTCTCAACCGATGGATAGAACATAGGTTCCAAGGAGAAAGTTATGTTTGAGAGAGCCTCGACTCAAAATTAAAATAAGAACTTGAAAATGCCTCCTTGGGATGTTGAGATATTTTATACGAGTGGAAGGAGATTTTAAGAATGCCTCCTTCAGATGCTGAGAGATTTTATACAAGTGGAAGGAGATTTCAAGAATGCCTCGTTCGAATGTTGGGATCGGTGCAATAAGCGGTCCCATTGGATTTTCAAAACAATGCTACAAATGTAGATTGCCAGAGCAACTTACACATATTAAACATCTATCACTGCCCAGAATTTGATTTCCCTTGAATAGGAATCTGCCTAAATATGCCATGCAATTACATATCCAATCTGCTATAACAAGATTTAGGCTCCAACCTCCCAATTTGTGAATACAGACCATATTGGATACAATGAAATTCATGTAAAGGCATCAATATAATACTTATAGCTTAAGTGGATTCATGCAACAATGATATAATCAATAAAATATTTGGTGGAGAAATAAGTTTGGTCATTTACTAAACAATAATTATAACTCAATGTAAATGAACTTATTAGTTAAAATGGAAAAGCTCCAAATTCAAAGACTTGAAATGAAAATTGCCAATTGAACAACCAATACTATGTGATGTCCATTCAAAGCACACATAGCATGTATGGAATAATATACCATGGACTAGGCTATAACAATATAATTGGTGTAGAATGTAAATTTCAACAAATGTAATTAGACTCAAAACTAGTAAAAGTAAAAGAATTATCCTTAGTACCATAATCTAGAATCACCTCGAAAATACCACAATTGTAATCCAATTCACAAGGAATACAAGCAACCATATCTCGAAAACAACACATGATGTAGACAACCTACAATTCTGAGATTAACATGCTTCATGTCCCATTTTCCCTCAAGTCTCTATAGTCAAAGTGCACTAATCCTAATCTTGACAGGGCTATTACAAAGTTCATAAAACTATTTTGTCCAAAGGATTAAAACATCTTAATATGCGCACAGATTTCCTAAAATTTTAATCCTTTGTTTAAGGATTTATTCTCAAGTAGCATTGATCTTTGCATTCGTTCTTCATTAGAGGTGACTACGATTTTACTAATTGAGCTTTGAGAAATGAGAATACAATTTAATTGAGCTTTGACAAATGACAATACAATTTTCTAAAAGGGTAGTTTTTAAATTTTCACAAATTTAAAAACTTGCTACAAAGTAGAAACCACATAATGTTAAAAAAATAAAGCTAGTCTAAATTTGCAAAAATAGTAAATTTGGATGGGAGCTCGAGTCTAGGTGTTCGTAAGGGTTTCAAAGATCACTTGTCTTGTATTATATTATTTATGAATGTATGTGTCATACAAGTACATAGACATATTTGGAATTAACTCTGAATTTATGTATCCTATAGTACATAGACATATAATATTGCAGCAATTTTTTGCTCAACATGCTTTAATTAATTAAAATTCCGACTCTCTGGAAATTGCACAAATCATGCAATTGAAGAATCTTGCAATTAGCATATCCCATAGCCACTGGAATCAAAATTTATATCTTACACATACATCTCAATGCTGTCGAAATTTGTTGCAGATTACGCTCAGGATGTTTGGATCTTCTTAACAGATTCATTTACATGCCATATCATATTATACAGAGAGAGGGATATTGCTTTGAACACATTATTTTAAAGAAAACATAGAATCAAAATACAAATATTGCAATGATACCCAAATATTTGAACAATCTCAAAGTATACGAGAATTGAACTCTAGACTCCACATTAATTTGAGTTTTGTTTGGGAATTACGAGAATCAAATCCTAGACTCCACTATGGCCATATCTTCTAAAATATCTTAGCATTTTGCAATTGTTGGTTTTGGATCTTTAATCTATCAAACTTGGAAATTTATCTATACCATAGGTTAGGAACTTTATGCAAAGGAAAACTAAGCAAGAGAAAAAACCAAGCTAGTGTGGTCCAAGCTCCAAACAACTGCACCCACTATATCCTTCCTACGTAGGAACTCTTAAACAAGATTGGCACCTAGGACTTAGATTGCATACTTTTTATACATGATCTTATAATAATGCCTTTGGGTTTTCTCATCTTTCTATCCCACATTGGTCTGTATTTTCTTGTTGGTATTCTCTTCCATTTGAGAGTGGTTGTGGGTGTAGTTAATATTCTGGTTTTGGATTATGTAATTCTTATAACAATATGACCTTTGGTTGTTTGTACCCATATTGGTAGGCGCAAGGTCTTGTGTTCTCTCTAGGGATTTCAAAGTGAAAGTAATGGATTTTATTGCGTATTTTTGGAGGAGGAAATTTCAAGTATGCCTGAATTTGATGGTACCGACCGCTAGAATTTTTCACATTGGTCCCTTACAAAATCTAAACCACATGAAAAACATAGGCAACCAATAAGTGTGGAGTTACAACCCTGAATTTCACTAGTAGAGGATCAAATTAAAATCATCTTAGCCTTGGGATTACACAATCATTCTCTACTCCTAACCCTAAGCATTACAAGCATTCTCTACCTCTATCCCTTAGCATCATTTTTAGTCTACTCACCTTGAGGAGAATCCAAATTTTCCCATTTGGATAATAATTTGTGTTTATTTATAGTCCACTATCTATTCAATCCCAATTAGAGGAAATTTCAACTCAAAATGGGCCTCCTAAGGAAAATAACAAAATAATAGTTAAAATAATAAAATAATATTTATTAATTTTGGAAGAAGAAAAGAAAGAAACTACTTTTTTTGTTCGTATTTTCGACATATCTCCTTGTGTGTTTACTCAAATTTCAATAGGGAGAGCTTGTTGGATACATAATTAAATTCTACATCCAACGAGTACCCACTCTGCATACTTTTGATGGACCTCGCTACACCCAAAACAAGAAATACCTAAAAAAACGTGATGATGGAATTTAATTCCGCATCCAATGAGCTCTCTCGATCAAAATTTGAGTAAAAAAACAGGGAGATATGTTGAAAATACGAACAA